>BQNB010009816.1:34214-85731 GCA_026074375.1 Tanacetum coccineum
AACTAGGATCACCATGCATTGATCTTATTTGGTATTTAGATAATGGAACTGTAAGCAGTTGTATTAAATAATGAATTGACATATGTGGTATAATCGTTTTCATTTATACTACTGTGTTTTATATTTTAATGTTTAAATCCTTGAATAAATTTTTTTATTCTAAACTATGTCCATTATCAGTTAACAATATGAGAATATTGTTGAGATAAGACAAATGTGAGTGTTTGGTTATATTTTGTTAAATATGTAAAGATGATTCTGCTAACTTCACATGTTATTCAATGTGGTTGAATATTGGATACCCCACCTTGTGTATACCACTTTATGGATTGGCGTAAGTGAGTAAGTTGCACACATGGTGAAAGTTTGTTTATCCTTAGACTTGAGATGCAAGCAGGTTTGCATATAAGTATTACATTTTCTTGATTCTAAATCGAACGTTGTCCTATCATAAGGTAGTAATAATGGCTTGCTTAAGAAATGTCGTAAAGTATGTAAGAAGTACTTGTAGTCAAAAGACAATTAGGTCCCCCACATGTTTGGGAGTTAGATACTTACTGGGCCCATTGTTGGGTTGATCAGATGTTTGCATGGTCGTGCCCAAAGTGTAGTTAAGTTGATTCTTTTTACGTTTGGTAATCTTGATCAATACAAAAATGAGAAACATAATCGTTAAATTATGGGATTACATTGATCCATATCCATATTTAACATGTGTCTGAAACAAAAGGATGATCTTATTTAAACCATTGACGACTGAGATGTTTATCGAAACCATACTTAGGTATTTCTGAGAGCATTGATGATGTTGCTAGACTATTCGTTAATGTTAGTATGTTATATCCTATGACACTGACATTCGCAAGCGAGAGCTATTGGGATGTGCTCATGTCATACGGATAATTTATATGGCTAGAGATACGTGAGCCTATGGAGGTCACACACGTATATACATAGATATCAATCTATTAATATGTATTATAATCTAACTGTATATTTATTAATATTCAAACAATAGAATACTTAATGGTTGTTGATTAGTTCGTTTACAAATGATTAACATAAAACCCTTGAATTAATATGTAATGTACATAATAATTAAATAAAGTCAAAAATTCAACAAAGGAGGTCTGTTTAGGCTTGGATGACTAAAATAAAAGGAAAAGAAAGGGTGGGCTTTTATTTAATTAGGCCTAAGTTGCCATAATTAAATGCCCTAATTCCACCCCTATATAAAGAGATCAATTGTGTTCATTTGTGATCATCTTTTTCACTCTTCTCTTCTCTATATATGTCCTAAGGAATCCCCGAGTAGGGTATCCGAAGTTCTTTTTCTAGTATTCGGTATTTGTTAGTTCGAGGCACTAGCATCCGGATGATATTGGTTAACGTGTAGTGTGGATACACGTAGAGGTTACTTCCTTTAGTAGCTCGTAAGGTTTTGGTTTTGGACAGTGTAATACACGTGTGTATTTTGAAGAAGCTCTGGTTCTTCCATAGCTTGATTTCTATACGGTATGCTTTCCCGTGTATGTTTTATGTTAATTATATATGCTATATGTGTTCCTATTCTGATGACTAATTCCAACAGTTTCATATAGTGATCTTTAACATTCACAACACCTTTTGTATGTATTCGGATGCTGCATTCTTCTTGGTAACCATCTCTTGACACAATAATGATGAATGTAGAGAAACCAGCTGTCTCTTATACTGGACGAGCAATGATGAATTCAAACAAGTATACTGATGAAATCAAATAACGTCACTTTATAATATCATTTATCCCATCCGTTTTGCCCATTTTTATATAATTATTGCAGGATTTGGTAATTAATTGCTTTAAAATTTATAAATGCAGTAATTCAAGAGTGTTTTGTGAAGATAAGCTAAAAGGCGCATAATTTGGAGCTAAAACGAAGACATTTGAAGATTGCTGATTTTCTGACCAATACGCCGTATCCAGTAAAAGAGATATGGCGTATCAGCGCCTCAACTTCACAAGAAAACACGTTTGACCAATTCCTAATATAGCATATCACTATGCTTCCATACGCCGTATCAATGAAGATAACTATTCGAAGATACAGTAATAAATGTAAATTGGGAATGATATCACTGATTGATTGAGAGCGTAGCGCGCACTCCAAGGAATCTAACCCTATACGCCGTATTGGCCAAGCCAGATACGGCATATCGAGTCTTTTTTAAACACTATAAATAGAAGACTCAGAGACGAGTTTTCAGTGTGCAATATCATATTCTTTATACCATACTCATTGAAGACGAATTTTAGAAGAGAAGAACAGCCACCAAGGTCAAGCATTGATCACGAATCCATAGAAGACATCGTGTAATTTTTCTTAATCGTTCGATTCTAATTGTTTGATTACGCTTGTATAATTATAATGGTTGTGGGCTAATACCCTCGGGTATTAGCCATCTTAATGAAAGTTTAATGTTTGGTTTGTTTTAAAATCGATTTCTTAATTAATCGTTGATTGTTTAATTATGTTTATCACCTCATACTTGTTTATGTGTTTGAATATGCGACCTATCATTCAACTGGGTCTAGTGATACCTAAAAAGTAATCTAGATATCGGGATAGCTCTCCATATCGTGTTTTATATTACTGGACCAATAGGATCACAAATAACGTTCTGTCTTTGTCTTTGAATTATGAGCTTAGTTGGACCGGTAGGTGACCCGTATATGTTTCAGCAATCATGCTCTTAATTAACTGATAAAGATTTGAATAGTAGACTACCAGTATATAAAACACCACAAACAGTAAGTGGGTAAAGTCCCGTTGGGCTAGGGTTTTAACAGGATCACCACTGCTTTGATTCCTTAAGATAATTATCCCATATGTTTTGCCCACTTTTATATAATTATTACATGATTTGGTACTTAATTTCTTTAAAGTTGATAAATGCAATAATTCAAGAGTGTTTTGTGAAGACATGCTAAAAGGCGCATAATTTGGAGCTAAAACGAAGACATTTAAAGATTGCTGATTTCTGACTACATACGCCATATCTGACAAAAGAGATACGTCGTATCAGCACCAAGACTTCACAAGAAAGTGCGTTTGACCAATTCCTAATACGGCGTATCAGACTGCTTCCATACGCCGTATCCATGAAGATAACTATTTGAAGATACAGTAATAAAAGTAAATTGGGAATGATATCACTGATTGATTGAGAACGTAGCACGCACTCTAAGGAATCCATCCCTATATGCCGTATCGACCTAGCCAGATACGGCGTATCGAGTCTTTTTCAGACACTATAAATAGAAGAATTAAAAAACGAGTTTTTAGTGTGCAATATCACATTCTATATACCATACTCATTAAAGACGAATATTAGAAGAGAAGATTAGCCACCAAGATCAAGCATTGATCACGAAGCCATAGAAGACATCGTGTAATTTTTAATCTCTTAATCGTTCGATTTTAATTGTTTGATTACGCTTGTATAATTACAATGGTTGTGGGCTAATACCCTCGGGTATTAGCCATCTTAATGAAAGTTCAATGTTTGGTTTGTTTTAAAAATCGATTTCTTTATTAATCGTTGATTGTTTAATTATGTTTATCACCTCATACTTGTTTATGTGTTTGTATATGCGACCTATCATTCAACTGGGTCTAGTGATACCTAAAAAGTAATCTAGATATCAGGATAGCTCTCCATATCGTGTTTTATATTACTGGATCAATAGGATCACAAATAAAGTTTTGTCTTTGTCTTTGAATTATGAGCTTAGTTGGACAGGTAGGTGACCCGTTTATGTTTTCAGCAAATATGCTTTAATTAACTGATAAAGATTTGAAGAGTAGATACGTAGTAGTATATAAAACACCACAAACAGTAAGTGGGTAAAGTCCCGTTAGGCTAGGGTTTTAACAGGATCACCACTGCTTTGATTCCTTAAGATAATTATCCCATATGTTTTGCCCACTTTTATATAATTATTACATGATTTGGTACTTAATTTCTTTAAAGTTGATAAATGGAAAAAATTTTTTTTTTTTTATTTTTTTTTTTTTCCCAACTCACACACTCCACCACACACATATTATATATTTTTTTTCAACAATAAGTCAGAGGGTTTTTGTTTGAAGAATGCTAAAGGCGCATAATTGGAGCTAAAACGAAGACATTTAAAGGATTGCTTTATTTCTGACTACATACGCCGTATCTGACAAAAGATGCGATACGTTGTACCAGACAAGACTAACTAGAAAGTAGCGTTTGACCATATTCATAATACCGCATATTCAGACTGCTTCCATTCGCAGTTATCCATGTACGCTAACTATTTGAAGATACAGTAATAAAAGTAAACTTGGGCAGAATATCACTGATTGATTGGAGAACGTAGCACGCACTCAAGGAATCCATTCCTTATATGCATAATCGACCTATCCCAGATACGGCGTTATCGGATCTTTTTCAGACACTATAAATAGGAAGAATTAAAAAACGGTTTTTAGTGTGGCAAGATACATTTCTATATTACCATCTCATTAATGCTACGAATATTAGAAGAGAAGATAGCCACAAATCAAGCAGTGTTCCGATTAGCCATAGCGAAGACATGTTTTGTTTTGTTTTATTTTTCTTCTGGTTTTTTGTATTGTTGTTTTTTTTTTTTTGTTTTGTATGTCTTTTGTTTCTATTTTGTTCTTTATTTTGGTTCTTTTTTTTTGTATTTTTTTTTTGTAATTTTTAATTCTTAAATGTTAGATTTTTAATTGTTGGGATTACGTTGTATAAATTACAATGGTTGGTGGGCTAATACCCTTGGGTACTAGCCATCTTAATGAAGTTCATGTTTGAGTTTGTTTTAAATTCGATTTCTTTATTATATGTTTGATTGTTTTAATTATGTTTATCACCTCATACTTGTTTTTGTGTTTGAATATGCGACCTATCATTCAACTGGGTCTAATGATACCTAAAAAGTAATCTAGATACCTGGATAACTCTCCATATCTTGTTTTATATTACGGGACCAATAGGATCACATATAATGTTCTATCTTTGTCTTTGAATTATGAGCTTAGTTGGACCGGTAGGTGACCCGTATATGTTTCAGCAATCATGCTCTTAATTAACTGATAAAGATTTGAATAGTGGACTACCAGTATATAAAACACCATCAAACAGTAAGTGGGTAAAGTCCCGTTGGGCTAGGGTTTTAACAGGATCACCACTGCTTTGATTCCCTAAGATAGATTATAATTAAACTAAAGGATACTTTATGCGGATGCGTTAATTGTGACAGGATTAATCGTGTCTAGGTCTTAGGATGATGTCCCGCCTAAGTCTTAATAATGATATGCCGCTTCGAGATAAGTAAATCATTGCACTAAAACAAACAAACCAACATCAAACTGGATTTAATATGGCTAATACAGTTTTCTATCATTTGGCTTGTACCGCTTTTCTATCTTCTGATTTTCTTCTTTTGTGTTTATTGTCTATCGAATTAATATTTGTCACCACCAAACCTGTGCCAGTCTCTCAGGCTGAAAACCCCCCATATCATTAGAAAACGTATATAACATATGTTTAACTAGTAAATAGACTAACTAAAATACTGATAGAATATATGATTAATGTTTCACTCTTAGTGTTCGACACCCTACTTACCGCGAAACTCCATCTTGACCGGGTACACTGCCCGTTAAAGTGTTGTTTTAGGTTTGTCGGCTAAATATAAATGTAAAACTTGATAATCAAATAATTAACCCTACACGATAGCACATCAAAGGCTCTAAGCATCACTTGGTCTTGAGTTATATTAGGGATATGGAATAAATTGACAATCTCAAGAAGTTTCTCAATGTGTTCGTTCGCATCTTCATGATCTGAACTGCTGAAGGTGTTGTCACGTAGTTCTTTGAGAAATTATCCTTTTAGTTCAAAGTTATATTTGTCCTCGATTTTAGGTCTAGCAATTCCCGATCCATAGTCAGCTCGAGTTTTGCTCATGTATTGTTCCATGGTTTTCGCCATTATTTCCGCAACTTCTTCCTCGGAATATTCTTCTTGGTTAGAAAATAGATTGAAATCTGGTGATCTCAATTCGTCAAGACTTAGTGTCTTGAAATGCTTCATAGATGATCGAAATTCTCGTTCAGGTTCTTATAAGGTGTAAATAGTTCCTTTGTTGAACTCCTTGTCATGCACTACCTGAAACAAGGGATAAAAAATTAGTAGGATGGGCTCGGGAGAAAGAAAATACAGCTACACGAAAATCGATTGCAAAAATCAAATCTGTTGTTACAATATCAGACGATCAATACGCCGTATTCAATAGATCTGAATACGCCGTATTAATCTTTTGAATGAATACACTGTATTAGACAAGAAAGTTGGATACGTCATATCCAATGGAAGTGGATACGCCGTATCAGGTTATAGACCAGAACAGTGTATTAGAAAACAATTAAACAACTAAACTAATAGACAATTTAAACAAACAAATATACATAATTATACACTATTCTAAACTACACTAATCCTCAGGGTTAGATTATTCTAATGTTAAAAACCAAAATATCGAATAAAAATCAAGATTAAATTTTCACTCCCCGGCAGCAGTGCCAAAAACATGATGTGTCGTTGTGTGGTTGTAATTAATGTTTCAAGTTTTAAATTTATATTTTGCCGACTTAACCAAAAACAACACTTTAACGGGTAGTGTACCTGGTCAGATGGGAGTTTCGTGGTAAGTAGGGTGTCGATCACTAAGAGCGAGAAACAATCTTTCAATTTATTAATATTTTGGTTGTCTAAACTAAATTAATTCTATTCTATGTTAAACCTATGCTAAACCTATGTTAATCCTAAATCTAACGGATAAGGGGGTTTTCAGCCTGAGGGACTGGCACGGGTTTTGTGGTGACTAAAATCAACTTAAGACACTAAAACACACACAAGCAAATTAACAAAAGATAAAAGAGCGGACTAGCCAAATATAAGAAAACTGTATTAACCATTATTAATCTAGTCAGAACGTTGGTTTGTTTAGTTAATGCAATGATTACTTATCTCAAGGCGGTATATTATTCTTAAGACTTAGGCGGCACTTCTTCCTAACACCTAGATACGAAGAATTCTGTCACAATTAAACGTATCCTCAAAAAGCCTCCTTATTTTCTGATTATAATCTATCTTAGGGAATAAAGCAATGGTGATCTTGTTAAACCCTAGCTCATAGAGACTTTACCTACTTACTGCTTAAAGGCAATTCATACACTAGTAGTCCACTAACTAAGTCTTTACCAATTAATTGATAACGTACTCGTTGATCCCAACGGTCACCTGCCGGTCCAACTAAGCTCACAATCTAAGGGCAAAGATAGGTTATTATTCATGATCCTATTAGTCTAGATGTATAAATCACTATATGGAGAGCCATCTCGGCATCTAGATTACTTGGTCCGTATCACTAGATCCAGTTGAATTATAGGTCGCATACAAAAGCACGTAAACAAGTATAAACTGATAAACATAAACAAGCAATCAACAATAAATTAAGCAATCAAGATAAACAAACCAAACATTTAGATCTTCATAATAATGGCTAATACCCGAAGGTATTAGCCTTCAAACGTCATAATCAATACAAAAGTAATAATTTAGTCAAGGTAAACTAACCGAGTTAACGAATGATACCAAAAACTAAACGATTACAAGAGTATAGGAGATTACAAGTTGTTTCTTATGGAATTAATTACGTTGCAAGACCTCTTTTGCTTTTCTTCTCTTTTGAAAATCGAATTTTATGGTTTAGGTGTCAAAAATATGATTTAGCACACTGGAAACCCGTTTTTAGGTTTTCTATTTATAAGGTCTAGAAATCGCTCGATATGGCGTATTGGGGGTTTCTTGGAGTAGGGACCACGTTTGATATCTTCCAGAATATTTTATTACTATAACTTGAATACGGCGTATGGATCTTCTCTGGATACGGCGTATTGGATCTTGTTCCTTCGTGGTCTTTTGTGAAGTGCAGGCACAAATACGCCGTATCTTCCTTGATGCATACGGCGTATAGGATGTCAGAACAGTAATCTTCATATTTCTTCGTTTAAGCTCCAGAATGCGTGCCTTTTTGCTAATCTTCACCAAGTACTCCATAATTACTGCAATTCTCAAATACAAACGATTAAGTAACAATTCTTTGCAATAATTATACAAAATGGGTTATTTACATGGGATAAATGATGCTATAAAAGTGACGTTATTTGATGTCATTAACCATCAATCTTGGGGAAACCGGTTTTACAACCATCCAGAAACCAATCAGTTGTTAGACAACCGAATGCGTTTAAATCTGAACGATCTAATTTTTCAAAACCACGGTTTGCCTCCCAAGTTGTTGTGTATAACATTTTGTCAAGACCAATCACTCCTCATTATTTGCCTAAAGTTCGAGAATATGTGCTTGCAAAACTCATCACGTGATTGCACCTGGGTCATCTAGGAATAGTTCTAAAGAATCGTATGGGTCAAATGACATGGCCATAATTACTATCTAGAGGAGGCTAAGAAAAAAACACAAGACAAAAATATGAATCTTAAACCTAGGGTGATGCATACCACTAGCCTATAAAACACTACTAATGGTTGGAAACCAAAACCTAGGAGCAACAATCAAACATCTAGGAGTTTTCTTGTATCTAAGAGTAGTTGTGAAATGTCAAATGGTGTGCCACTAGTAGACCACTCTAGTATTTCTAGTTCCTTTTTGGACTCCAAACACTTTGTTTGTTCGACGTGTTAAAAATGTGTCTTTAATACAAATCATGATGCATGTTTAACAAAATTCCTAAAAGAGGTGAACTCTCGCATTAAGATTTAATCCCCTAAGACTATAAACAACATCAAACCCGTAGAAAAGATAACTAATGTAATCAAACCTAAAAGATAGATCTCTAAAGGATATAGGATTTCTCTCAATAATTCTTCCGCTGTGCATGAGAAACCAAACACTCCTAGATCTTGTCTTAGATGGAAACCGACGGGTAGAATTTTTAAGACTGCTGGTCTTAGGTGGATACCTACTGGAAATATGTTCACCGATAGCACAACCAAGGTTGACAGTGAACCCCAAAATGGTTCAAATAAAGATATCACTAACCTATATGAATATGAACAAACTCTTAATGTCAGTGCATGTACTCTTAACTTAAGTGCAAGTACACCCTTTAATCATAAAAAGGAAAGACTTAGAGTTTGGTTGCTAAAAAAGTTGATGTCTAAGAATCAAGTACCCCAAGGGATTCACAAATAAGAACAATCTCCAAACAGTTCTCAAGGTGTTAAAGAACAATAACAACATGCATATTTTGATGATCCATGCCATGAACTTCTCCATAAAGTCTACATTTCACAGGGATCATCTTCAAATGTACACAAATGATTAAAAGAACTGCAATGGCGTCTGCAGACAACACTTCAGGCCCCGCTCCTCAAAGAAAAGAAAGGTGTACGATTCAATGCGCTTTATCTTTAAAAGAAGAGAAATCTTCTTATTTTCGACCATTGTCATCCACATTTTTCATATTTTCCCATGCTCGTTTAGTCATTAAGTGGATCAACGTACATTAGCTTGTATTCTAATTCACTAGATCAAAAATGGCAATCACATATGCAATTTTTGAATGGGAGAATAGCAAATCAAATGTGATCAATACAGTTTAACTTGGTTTCTCAATGTGTATGAAATGGTTAAATGGCTTCTGAACAATTCAGTTCCGGACACGGGCTTCAATTTATGACTCCTGCAACATCCAGTTCATGACTCGTTCTAAACAATATTCCTCAACAACCTTGCAATCCACCAAATAGAGATGATTGGGATCGTTTGTTTCATGTTTGATTAATACTTCAATCCTCCAACTATTGCTGTCTCTCTAGTTCTAGTAGCTGTTGAACCAAGAGCTGTTGATATAGCTGAATCACCTGTGTCTATGTCAATTGACCTAGATGCACCATCTACAAGTATTCCATCAATACAAGAACAAGAACATTCTGCAATTATTTCTCAAGGTTTTGAAGAATCACCAAAAACACCACATTTTCTTGATGATCCACTTCATGAATCTCTTCATGAAGACTCGACTTCTCAAGGATCATTATCTAATGTGAGACCATCCCACACTCCATATGAACACCTTAGTAGATGGACTAAGGATCATCCAATAGCAAATGTGATCGGTGATCCTTCTTGTTCTGTCTCCACAAGAAAGCAACTCGAAACTGACGCCATATGGTGTTACTTTGATGCCCTCCTAACTTCTATAGAACCAAAGAACTTCAAACAAGTAATGACCGAACCATAATGGATCGATGCAATGCAAGAAGAAATTCATAAATTTGAAAGACTACAAGTTTAGGAATTGGTATCGTGTCCAGATAAAGTCATGTTGATCAAACTAAAGTGGATTTACAATGTCAAGACAGATGAATTTAGCGGGGTGCTAAATAATAAGGCTAGATTAGTTGCTCAAGGATTCAGGCAAGAGGAGGGAATCAATTTCAAGGAATCATTTGCACCTGTTGCAAGAATAGAGGCCATCCATATCTTCGTAGCAAATTCCGCCAATAAGAATATGACGATCTTCTAAATGGACGTCAAAACAGCTTTCTTAAATGGCGAGCTCAAAGAAGAGGTCTACGTTTCTCAACCAGAAGGATTTGTTGATCAAGACAACCCATTGCATGTGTACAAGCTCAAAAAGGCCGCCTACAGTCTCAAACAAGCACCACGCGCATGGTACGACATGCTGTCAAGTTTTCTCATTTCACAACATTTCTCCAAAGGTGCAATTGATCCAACACTCTTCATACAGAAAGCAGGAAATAACTTATTACTGGTACAAATATATATTGACGATATAATATTTGCATCCACTAATACTGCTATGTGTAATGAGTTTGCTAATCTGATGACCACTATGTTCAAGATGTCGATGATGGGGAAAATGTCATTCTTTTTAGGATTATAAATTTCTCAAAGTCCTAGAGGCATCTTCCTAAACCAATCGAAATATGCTTCTAAAATTATTAAAAAATATGGTTTCCTGACTAGTGATTCTGTAGACACACCTATGATAGAAAAGAATAAACTGGATGAAGATCTACAGGGGACACCAGTGGATGCTACAATTAACCATGGCATGATTGGTTTCGTCATGTATTTGACGTCCAGTAGACCTGACCTTATTTATGTAGTCTGCTTATGTACCCAGTATCAGGCAAAGCCTACCAAAAAGCACTTAAACGTGGTTAAGCGGATCTTTTGATACATAAAAGAAACCATTAACATGGGTCTCTAGTACTCGAAGGATATCGGTATGTCTCTAACAACATATTCAGACGCAGATCACGTGGGGTGTCAGGACACTAGACGTAGTACATCAGGAAGCGCTCAATTCTTAGGTGATAAACTTGTTAGTTAGTCTTCCAAGAAGCAAAAGAGCATTGTGATCTCGATTACAAAGGCTGAATATATTGCCTTATCTGGGTGTTGTGCTCAAATCCTATGGATGCGTTCACAACTAACAGATTATGGGTTTCAATTCAATAAGATTCCTCTGTACTGCGACACTAAAAGTGTGATTGCTCTATGCTGCATCAACGTTTAACAGTCAAGAGCCAAGCACATTGATGTACGCTACAATTTTATAAAGGACCAAGTGGAGAATGGAATAGTGGAACTATACTTTGTTCGGATGAAATATCAACTAGCTGACATCTTCACCAAACCTTTGCCATGAGAAAGATTTAACTTCTTGATCGAAAAGCTTGGTATGCGTAGCATGTCTCTGGAAACACTACAACGTCTCACAGAGAAAGAAGACGAGTAATGGTGGTAACTCGCAGTATATCCTATTTATTATATGTATATAAGAAAACATAAAAAAAGATTTTTCATTTTATATAAATTTTTCAAAGAAAAAAGAAGAAAAGACAAAATTAAAAAATCAGAAAAATACAAAAATAGGTTTTAATGACATGCTTTCTAGCATTGATAATATTTACGGCTTCAAAAATGCCATTTAATAATGGCACAAAGCTGTAAATAAAGTTCGAATAGAAAATATGTCATATGGCTTGCTATTATTTCATATAGCAACCCGCTTTTCATTTTAAAGGCAACTATTTTGTCAAAAAGAAAACTTGACCTCTCACTGGGAATTAATTTTCTCGTGCATGGTCTACTTTATGACCATGCAAAGGCTTGTGTTTACTTTACAACACAACCCGTGCTTTCTTTCAAATAAGCGTACATGTCAGTGCATTTATTTTTCCAAAATAAGAGAAATCTTATTTTTATTGGTAAAAAGTTGTCTTCACATTGAATCATTGTTTTCAGTAATCACAAAAAGATTTTAAAAGGTATTTCAACCACTCAAACAATGACTACAACTCTTTAAATAGAAAACGGGTCATTATTTACGGGGGAGAAGTGCCATCAAATAATCTTTTAAAACGGTCTTTTAAAATAAGTCACGAAATAAACGGATAAAGTTTTTGATAATGACGAATCACAAATTAAAGGGGAGTTAATTTATATTAACAACAAGGGCTTTAGATGTCATTTGTTTCAAACTTTAGAGACTTATTTTCAATTTGAGACTTTGTGAATTCAGGTTTTTAACTACATACGACCAATATTACCAACACCTCATAGTTTGTAAAAAGACTTAGGAATGCTTGGAAATACTTTCATAGTTTTAAAAGCCTTGAAGTTTATTCTCACGGAATAGATCTAAGCTTATTAATTCTTCAAACACGATCTCATGTATATGTGCGTACAAGGTTTTGCTAATTCCGAGGTATCGAAACCATCAAGGGGGAAGGAGTAGAAACACTAGAAGGTACAAAAAGTACACGTGATGAAGCCCATAGTCTTCTTTCATTTTAGGCCATTCCGGGAAGACGAATGTCATAACCGCAGAGAAAATCAGTGTTTTAACTTGTTACTTTTGGGTGCACTATTTCAACCACATGGGAGAAGAGATATCTTGTTATTTTTTGTATGCATCAATTGAACTTCCAGGGGGAAGTGGTGTGAGACGAATTATTCAAGCGTGAGAAGATTGGTTTCTGATTCAATTTTTCCTCGATCAGCTAATCACTAAGCTTAGTTTCGAAGGAGTAGATTAGTTGACAAAAGAGGTACACATAGGTTTGATAATTATGATGATCCCTTCAGTTAGTTAGTATCCGACAGGAAGAAATGTGTACATTTGGGACTTAGTTGACTTAGGTGTTATCATTTCGACTACTTAGAGGGAATAATTGTGACATCCGGGACTTAGTTAACTTTGGTGTTGCAATTTATATCATCGCTATCGTGTAAGGATAAATGCGGACATCCGGGACTTAATTGACTTTGGTGTTACGGTTTTGAATTAATAGTGTACTTAGGATATTTGGGCTTTATACATCAATTCTTCTTAATGTGGCTTGCAAGAAAGCTTTGAATCTACTCAAGAATGGATTGTTGGTTCGGGGGGAAGCTAAGACAACTTCTAAATGGAGTTTATTGAGACGGACTGCATATTGCTGACATGGACAAAATGCCTTTGTCATTTTTGGTTTGAATGCTTCAGGTCCTGTCTCGTAATTACAAATCTTGTGAATATGTAAATAAATAGTGTGTGACTAGAATTAGGCATATATATAGTGTTTGAGTGCGAATTTTCAAGAATTTCTTTGTAAACTCAAAATTTTCAAATTAACGTACCCAAACACCATATAACACCCTCATAAATTGAGGGGGAGAATTAAAATGTTCCAATAATAGGCTTGATATATAATTAGAATATTTTTCTCCCCAAATAATTTTCTTACATATTTGAATCAATTGATATCCAAAATATCAAGAGATTTGACATTTTTGATAAGGGGAGAAAATGTGATTAAAAAATATATATAACTTGTATAATGTGATCTTGAAGACTTATACGTGAACTCCATCCTCGTATGTGCTAAACATTTTCGGTTATTGAGGCACATATGCAGGGGGGGCATTTCTGAATAGTAAAACCATCGAGGTACTAAATATTTTGATTTATATCAAAGTACCTTGATCGATGTTTTCAAATGGTTTTTAGGCTGTGAACAATACCAAAAGACCGACCATGTATTTAATTACTTAGAGTTATAAGGTGGATAGGTTTAGATGTTCGTTCCCATGATCCAGTCAGAACCGGAGGGATCTACCCAGGGACATTTCATTAGTTAGAATAGAAGTCCTTAGGTATGATAAAAAGGAGAAAAGTGAGAAAAAAGGAATAGTGCCGATTAAGATGGAGCTAGTATTGGAACAAACCTAAAAAGGTACTAGTCATGAAGTCTCGGTAAGCACTGAAGGGGTTGAAGAATAAAAAAGAAAAGTTAAGATAAAGGGGGAGAAGCCATCCTTACACTTAGGCAGAAATCAAGTCAATACATATACTATCAAAAACACTAAGCTGTTGTCTGGTATTGAAGATAGTCGTCATGGACCCAGTGATGCAATGCACAACCCTCCCTAGCCACTCAAGGTCTCTCAAAAGACTCTTGTTTTATTTCTCATGGAGATTACACGCATTTCTATCGACTCTCTCACTCCGAGTTAGTTGGTATTGAAAAGGTGGCAGTATGCTCCAGCCTCCGATCACTAAAACCAAATGTGCATTATTGAGTCTAGAGCCAAAATAGATCATCCATAAATCTTACTAGGACACTATTCAATAATATTTGTTGCTCACACATTATGAAAACATGTAATAACTTAATAGTCCTACGCATTATCCTTGTGATATTGCCAGAACATCAAAGTGATACTAAAGTATTGACAATGACGATGAAAATCCTTCTAGAGCCAACATCAAACAAGCTCTGCGCTAGGTGACTTGTGAGATCCTATATGGATCAAACTTGTGACAGTGGATATCGATTCGGTCCAGCTTATGAATTGATGGATGAATTTTAAAAAAGATAAAATTGTTGGTGTGTTATAAAAATTGTTTGCATCTTAACACACCGACTGATTTTCCTGAATCATTTTTCAATCTTATGTTCATGGGAAGCGTCACAAGGGTATCTAGACATAGGAAAGCTGAACATGAATTGACGGCTTAATCGGGAAGATAGTAACTTACCGGTGCACTCTTAACGTATTGTCTGCTTTGAGATGCTCTGGTAATGAGAACATGCAGTACAGATGTGAAACCTTGTCAAGGAGACTCTTTGGAATTCTACCTAATCACAAGCAGTATATATACTGATCAATGGGAAACCATGGTTATTGCAACCGTATTCGACAAAGTGACAAAGCCACTTTCGTCCATACATGTTGATTATCACAAACCCCTTCATGCAGGTAATCCCGATGGTCATAGCTATTGGATCAAGACAGGTCAAGATTCATAACCACATGCTCATACTCGATCGACATACATAAAGACATCATGAAAGCTCAAGTACATGTTTCAAGACTTTCGCTACTCTAATACTGCACGTCCTTCTTGAAGCGATGAAGTGTTAAAGTTAAAGAACTTCAAGAAAGATGTCTCATTCAAGCTTTCAATCTTAAAGAAAAGTATGAGCATGTCGGTCCAAAAGTCACAAGTATACAAGATGGTGAAAATATCACAAGATGATGATAAGAGATTATGCTTGGTTGATGATCTCAAAGAAGTTCAAGTTCACATACAAGTCAAGCTTAATGGAACAAGCTCAAGCCTAAAGTCAAAGATCACTACAACATATCACAAGTTAATGATTGAAGTTTAAAGACTATGAGCTCAAGACAAGCATAGTATGCTAAGTTTAAAAGTTTTGTAAAATGGAGTGACCTCCCTTAGGGGGAGATTGTTAGGAATACAAAAAGTATCGGTCACTTCCATAATATCATAAGATGGGCTCGTAGTATAGTTTTTGGAACCTAAAAAGGTAGAAAGGCCAAGGCCCATGAAGAGCCCATGTTCAAGCCCATGGTCAGCCTATGTGATGTATTTATACCCCTCTCCACACCTTGGAGAGGGTTGGTTGTTCACTTTCCCATTTACTAATCTAATTTTGCTCTTTTTCCTTTCTCTCTCTAAAGTGTTCAATCCTTCCACTCTCTCTTTAGTTTTCTAGTCATTTGATTATGAGATAATATAAATCATAAATTCTACATGGTGTATGTGCTCACTACTCCTATTCCTGAAGATGGTGAGAATGCTACCGTGGAATAACTCAGGAAGAGGGCCAAGTAGGATAATGATGACTATGTTTGCAGAGGTTTAATCCTCAATGGTATGTCTGATCCTTTATTTTATATTTATCAAAATGTTGAATCTTCTAAAGAACTATGGGATTCCTTGGAGGCCAAATATATGGCTGAGGATGCATCAAGTAAGAAGTTCCTTGTTAGTAATTTTACCAATTACAAAATGACTGATTCAAGACCATTTATGGAACAATATAATGAACTTCTTGGTATACTTGGAAGGTTTACACAACATAAGATGAACATGGATGAGGCCATTCAGGTCTTTTATATCATTAACAAACTTCCTCCTTCTTGGAAAGATTTTAAGCACACCTTGAAACATCTGAAGGAGGAGTTAACTCTTGTTGAGTTGGGCAGTCATCTGCGCATTGAGGAGTCCCTCAAGGTGCAGGATAGTGACAAGCCCAAAGGCAACAATGTTGTTGGTCCTTTAGTTGTCAATATGGTGGAGCATAACAACTCCACCAGGTACAATGACAACAAGGGTAAACGTAAACATCATGATAACACAAGGGCTTATCCTAACAAGAAGGCAAAACCTATGATGTGTGCGGTTGTCATACAGACTTCTACACGAAGTTTTACATCTCCCTAGGCAGTGTACATAATCGTTGTAGTGTAGTATATGCAAGACTCAGGGGTTGTTGTCGTTCTCTAGGGGAATAGGTTGGGAAGGCTTGAACAGGGCTTAGCCGAGATCTACAGGATTGAAAGGAGATTATTTTTGTATTTATATATTTTATAGAAAGCAAATAAAATCATGGGCTTGATAGGTTGGTTGATTAACTAATTAATTAAACTAATTATAATCTATACTACTGGTGATAACTTTATGATAAGATAGTGTATTTACTTAATCATGCATTACTCATTAGATTGCTTCTCCTGATCCTGTTGCCTTATCACACTCGTGATGATATGTGTAAGTATTTCTTAAGTCATGAACGAATTACATGAACCCGTCATCTATTTAATATTCCGTTAAGGCAACGCACAAGTAAGGATATGACTGATTTTTACAAGGCCCCTAAGAGTATATTAAATGTATGAAATAACTTAAGTGGGATCAACCATATTAGGGGTAAGGTAGTATGAAGACTGTTACCGATGGTATCCTTGTTGACACTACTCTAACGTTTTCCTAGACGTTTATGCCAATTTAATTTATTTATGATTGTTTTCTAGAGCCTAACACGGCCATCATTCATCAACAAGTAGCAACATCAAAAGGATTCTACAACCTATGTTTCATTGCAATCAGTAATAAATACAAAGGAGGGTTAGACCTAACATGTTGAAGATAAAAGCTATGAATATAATCAATCACACAACACTTTGACATATTGAATGATTAAGGATGGATAATATTACTTGATTAAAAAAGGATTACAGGGTAGTCACAATAGGGTTTTGAGGCCCTTAAAAAGATCTTAAAGCTGTTTTGAATCAACTAGGGTTCGTATTCCTTAAATATTTTAAAGGTTACACACACTTTTAAAACCTAATTTTTGGTTTAATATTATATGAAAATCGCCTTTCTTTTTGAAATCCATGACGCCGTTCGCCACCACTGATGATTTCATGATCTCTTCTAAGTCGACCACCGTCTGACCGCCGTGTCGCGAGATTCCTAACGCCGTCACCATATAGATCATGACGGCGTCGCTTTATGCCTGCGACGCCGTCTCCACGCACTGTATGCATAAATCTTCAGGATTTGGTGTAGGTCCGTAATCTTGTCCGTTTCTTCTCTAAATGAGCCCAAGTCACGTGCATTTCCTACAAAAGCCATCTAAGTGCTAAAAACCTGAAAACAAACGATTAAGCATGTAATCTGGGCATATTCGCATGATTTTTGAGGTTAAATGACCCAAAAATAGTGTATAAAATAACATCTCATCAAATATCCCTACACTTGGGATTTGCTTGTCTTCAAGCAAATGAGCTTTTCTACCTAGACAATAGTTGTATTAGGGTTATTTGACCTACTCTTTAAAAGCATTTTACAACACAACCTTCTAGACCTTGTAATTAAAAGCACATTTTCGCGATAAAATGCGTTTCGGCATTCCCGGAAGCACCAAAACCTAACTACGCTCAAACGAATACCCACGATTAAACCCAATACACAAATTAATCAATATAGCATCACATATATGTATATGTGGCCGAAATTTTGATGGATAGAACCAAGGAGTCACCAAGTTGGTGACTAAGGCCCTAAATATCTAGATATTTCACCTCTTGGCTTCCTTGTGCCTTCCTAAGTGCCACTTCTCTTTCTTATCCCTAGCACTTGCATATGAGGCTTGATAATATCTCCTAAACACTATAAATAGCATGCATGCACTCTTACTTTCATAAACACTTAACAAAAATCACCAAAACTCTTTCTTTGTCTCTCCTAAGCTCACGGCTCAAAATAGCCACACAAACAAATCCATACTTTGATTTTCTAAGATCACACAAGTACTCTCACATCATATCTAAGATACTTTAAGGCGATTTGAAGTGTTGGATAATCATTTACAAGTGTTGAAGAAAAGAAGAAAGATTGGGTTTTCAAAAAAAAAAAACCCTTAATTCTAGGGTTTCATTTCTTGCAAGCTTGGATTTTTGATCTAACCAAGGGTTTGGGTTGAATTGATCATCATCATAATCACTACTAGTTAAATAATAAACCTTTTTGTCTTAACTTTGATCATCTTATATGTTTACATGTTCTATATAACTAAATCACCAAATTAGGGGTTTTAAACATGTTAAAATGATAACTTACTTATGATTATGATTTTTACACCTTTTTCATATGGTATGTAATTAGTAATATCATGGAATATTAAAATTAATGTATGTTAACATAAGTAGTTTAAGTGGGAAATGTTTAGTGGTATAACTAGTGATTTAAGTTAATTAAGAAAAAGTTATGATTTTATGTGAAGATATTAACTTGTGATTTAGATAATGGACAAAATTTGGTCTTACCACTTTAATATATATATGACATAAGTATATTATAAGTTATAAAGGATTTGTGGTAAAATATGTAATGGAAAAGTATATATATAAGGAACATAAAGGGCTGTTTGGATTCAAAATCCAAATAGTGGGTTATCATTTTAACAAGAATAGCTACAGCTCATAAGGATTCCAAAATGATAAAGAAAACTTAAAAAAACGGAAATTAATAACGATGAAGTACACTGTTTCGTGTTTTCCGGTCGCTAAAATACTTTATAAAACAAATTTTATAAAAAGTTACTATTCATGGCAGAAACTTATACTTTATAAGCACCAATAATATGATAAAACTTTCAATTACGAGAACGTGCTCGAAAGAATCACTAAAAACGGAGCTATAACGAATAAGATACAACAAAAACGGGTTTTATGTTAATTAAAAGTATAAAAATAATTTTTTAGCTGTTGTGAACAGTAAAAACACTATTCATCACAGAATCTCAAAAGCTTAAAAATGTGATTTTATGATCACTCGTCTTAATACGAAAGCGTGGGCGTAAGAAACGCGAGAAACGGGCTTAAAACGACAAAGTTATGTCATTTTTGCTAAAGGCGTAATTATAAATGTTTTTACTTATAATTGCGATTTCACTTAAACGATTAGATGGTGATATAGCTATATAGGATATATATGTTATTAGTTATCGAAGTGCTATATTACTAGGGAATTTCATAATGAGGCTTCTTCGGATGACGTATTGACGAGTTGTTGGATTTACGATTTAAAGTGTCCTAACTCCTCGTACGTCATGTCATGACCTCTTAAATTATGATAGCCCGAACGATAGTACGATGATAACTATATAGGGTTATATACAGTTGTTGTTAGACAACGTACTTTGATACTGATTCGACCTATATTATCTAGGATTTGCATTCGGCGTTAGCGAGAGCGTTTTTTTTTTACTTGGGAATATTCTGTTATCACTTTACTCATCAAGGTGAGTTCATGCCCCATGTTTTACAAATATATAAATTACAATTTTTTCTGGGGGTTGAAGAGAAACAATGCATGTTTTTATAAATTGAACAGTGTGTACATTTTATTATGATTACGTTTTGCCTAAAGTAGCGATAACCCACTATGCCATGAATCATGAACTGTTATTATGGAATGTCGAGCGCGTAATGATTTAGATAGATCTATTTGGATTGACCTCCCGTTCGGGTGACTAGCTATAACTAGAAACGAACGTATATCATGTCGGATAACTGGATGTTAGGGTTGAACATCATCTACGCAATGTAGGCAATATTTTATATATTGTATTCAATTTTGTCGAGCTTCGGTGTCATGAGCTTAGGCAAACGTAATTTGCATTTTGTCGATGTCTTCATATGTTGCATTATTCACGGGGAAGTTCTTGCGGTCTGCTTATACTTTTACATAAACTATGAAATTCACCAACTTATGTTGAACGTTTTAAAATGCAATGTTTTTCAGTGGTTCATTAAAGCACGAGGTGCGAAGGATAATTGGTGGTTATATTTTGAAGTCATGCATTAAAGATTTAGTCGGATTACATTTTGTTATAATTTGTTATTGGGTGGAAATCTTTGTATATAATAACAAGTAAAGCTTTCGGGCTTTGAAAACATACTTTATTAAATCAATGTATCAGTTTTTTGTTTAAACGAATTTTTGTCGTTTCTTATATTATCTTGTCGTTATTGATCTGAGAAGTAACACGCCGGACCCTTATTCACTGTGACCTATTTGGGGGTTTGTTAAAGTTTGGTATCTGAGCCACGTTTATAGAGAACCAGGCAAATGTTTTTTGCTGGACTATATCATTTTCAACATTGCAGTTATTCAAAGGGTTTACAGGGACATACATACACAAAAATTGTGCATTAGTCGGATAGGTCTATATGCTTATGAATGTTTTGATATACATGTTAGAATATAAATGTATATTACTTTAAGAAGTCTTATATTAGATACTATATATAAGCTAATTTTGCTTTCAGATATTATCATGTCAATTCTGTGCATTTACCAGTTACATACCGTCAGATCCTGAGGGTCGATTCAGACATTGGTTCACCAGGAATCAATGGACCACCTATTATGCCAGAGGACCCATATGCTTACATAATGGCTGCTTATCAGGTTCCACCATCGCCTGACTATATACCTGGCCTTGAGGTTCCACCATCGCCGGACTACATACCTGGCCCCGAGGAGCCGCAATCACCTCCCCCACTAGACTTTGTTCCTGAGCCGATGTACCCTGAGTACATGCCACAGGAGGATGAGATACTCCCGGCTGAGGAGGAGCCACTACCTGCTGCTGCCTCACCCACTGCAGATTCACCAGGATATGTTCCTGAGTCTGATCCGGAGGAGGAGCGGAGAGGCGTGGAGGACTCCCTGAGGAGGATCCGGCTGACTACCCTGCTGATGGGGATGATGATGATGAGGACGAGGACGAGGATGAGGAGGAGGAGGAGGAGGACCCAGCTCCGGCCAACTCTGTCCTACCTGTACACCGTATGACCGCCATGATATCTATCCGGGATGAGCATCATCTCTTAATCACTTCTCCTAGGGAAGATGGTCGGGAGAGGCTTTTGCCTTAACCACCCCACCACCATCACCACTTACTCCACTATCATCTCCATTACCACAGATACCATCACCACCACCCAATAGCCCTACTCATATTGAGATTCCCGAGAGTTGTTTACCTCTTCGGAAGCGGGTGCGTTTTGCTTCTCCCACCCCTAGTCGTGAGGTCGAGGAGAGTTCAGCAGCCGGTGCTGCTAGGCAGGATAGACCTACCATAGCAAGGGAGGACCTTTATGGCTTTGTTGATATGGTTGATGTCCCTCCTAGATGTTCGACGTCTAAGAGTTAGGACTATAGCATTACGGATACATGGGATAAATCTGGTAGGAGCCATCGATGAGATTGCACCGACCACCCTAGAGGGGGTCAATCAGAGGGTGATTACGATCATTGCTACCATTGTTGAGGAGGAGACTACCAGCATGTATGGTATTATGGAGGATGCTCAAGATGACCGGTCTCAACTGAGAGGCCGAGTCAACTTGTTGTATAGGGATACGCCTGTTCATCGTCGTTTAGCAGTAATGATAGAGAGAGAGGCTAAGATGGTCGTGGTGATTGGGGACTATCCCATGATGCTAGCGACTCTGCTTTTTCAGATGTTATGTCATTACGTACTCAGTAAGTGGGTAATGTGTACATGATTTCAGAGTTACAGTCAAAAAACAAATACAGGATACAGAGGGTGACTAGGTTGATTACTGTGTTATTGGCATCAGACCACAAGAGACAGGTTCAGTTAACTAAGACATTGAGGTTGCTGAAAGGACTACAGACACAGATGGTCGAGCTTCAGAGGCAGCATGGACTCGCAAAAGGTCCGGCATAGCCTGATGCACTAGGAGAGGCTGATAGCAGTTCCTAGATTTGGTTATGTTGTAGTATGCTATGCAGCTGTTAAGTATTAGGGTTAGTCACCAGCTAGGAGCTTTATAAGATCTTTTTGTTTTGTTTAGCTACCTGTTATAGTCTTTTGTTAGGTATTATCTACCTTGTACTTCATTACTAAGTGTACGGGTATATCCGGTTCGTAGGCTTTAGGTTGTTTCTTTTTGTCTTGTAACCTAAGTGTGTAATCATTCTTGTATCTGAAACGAACATGTATGCTTTTCCAAGTTAATATATGAATATGGGATGGATTTCGTTATCTATGATCATTGATTTATGATAAATGAATGTCGATTTGTTATACACGATTAATTTTCAATAACAGTTGTACATTTCACTGTGTGATGTGATCTCGTTTTATTTAATGTATATATGTTATGTCATGGTTATGATTTTATGAAATCTAACGGGTATTATGTTTTCTTGTGATTTAAAGAAAATGGCACCAAAGAGAAGGACCACGAGGTTAAACCCAAGTGCAACACCAACACCAGTCACAGACACTAATACCACTACATCTGTCACCAATGCCCAAATTCAAGCAATGATTAACGAAGGCGTTACTGCTGCACTGGCAGCACGTGATGCAACCAGAAACGGCGATGATAGCCATACTTCAGGAACGGGTGCCAGAAGGCCTATGCAGGTTGCTCGTGAATGTACCTACCCGGACTTCCTAAAATGCCAACCCTTGAACTTCAAGGGCACTGAGGGAGTTGTTGGACTCACTCAGTGGTTTGAAAAGATAGAGTCTGTTTACAGCATAAGCAACTGTACAGTAGCATGCCAGGTCAAATTTGCTACGTGTACCCTGCAAGGAAATGCTCTTACATGGTGGAACTCCCATGTTAAGACCACTACTCCTGAAGCTGCCCATGCAATGCCATGGAGGACACTAAAAAAGATGATGACAGACAAATACTGCCCAAGGGGCGAAATTAAGAAACTAGAGTTCGAAATGTGGAATTTGAAGGTAAAGGGTAACGATGTGGTAACCTATAGCCAACGTTTCCAAGAAGGGCACTATGTGCATCGGATGTTCCGGAAAGAAATAGACCCAAGTTTTGAAGACATATGTCGGTGGCTTGCAGACACGATCCATCGGCTGTGGTGATGGCACAAGCTCAAAAACTATGCAGGATGCAATTGAGTTCGGCCCACCTGAAAACTCATGCGACAAAAAGATCACACTTGGGCTAAAAGTTTCAGGCTAGCCAACAAAAGTAAAGTCTGATGAAACCGCCTAGGAACAACCAGAATCAGCAACAAACACAGAGGGACAAAAACACTGGAAGAGCTTATGCCGCAGGAAATGATTGTGACAGGAGACATACGAAAGGGCCTAGACTTCTGTGTTCAAATGATAATATCACCATGATGGTCCTTGTGCTCCCAAATGCCACAAGTGCCACCGATTTGGTCATTTAGGTCGTGACTGCAAGAATCCCCCAAATGTCAACACTGGGGCTAATCAGAGGGCTTGTTTTAAATGTGGTGCTCAGGGGCATTTCAAGAAGGATTGCCTTAAAAGAAAGTACAACACCAACCGGGTAATAGCTGGAAATGCCAAGGCTCCAGGCCAAAGGTACTATGCCGTGGGCCAAATGCAGGGGCAAACCCGGACAACAATGTCGTCACGGGTACGTTTTTCCTAAACAACTGATATGCATCTATTTTATTTGATACCGGTGCCGATAGGAGTTTTGTATCTACTGCATTTAGCTCTCAATTGTTATCACTCCGACTGCATTAGATCATGATTATAATGTCGAACTAGCCGACTGGCGAATTGTTGCGGTTTTAAATACACTATTATCCGGGGTTGTACGTTAATCCAATTAAATCATCCTTTCAATCATCAGACCTATATGCCCGTAGATCTAGGTAGTTTTGACGTAATAATTGGTATGGATTGGTTGGCTAAAGGACCATGCCGTTATATCTGTGCGGAAAAAAGATCATTCGTTATTCCCTTTTGGAGGGACGAACTTTTGATGTTTTCGTGGGTGAACGGGTAGCAGCAATTAAACACGAGACGCTTAAACAATATCCGTGTTAAGGCTCAAGAGTATTTAATCGACAGGATTGTCACGTATTCGTAGCAAAATAGAACTGCAACTAAAGACGAAGACAAGTCAAAGGAGAAGAAGGGGATAACAACTTGAAGAATGTGCCAGAGTTGTTCATGAATTTCCGAAGTCTTTCCTGAAGGGACTTGTCCGGGTTATACAACCCACTCGACAAGTGGAGTTGCGAATCGATTTGGGTTCCTGGTGTACACTTGTAGCACAGGCACCATATAGATTGAGCACGTCTGACAATGAAGGAGAGCGGCGCAATCACAGGAAATTAGGACAAAGCTTATAAGACCACGTTTTCCTCACCCTGGGGAGCTCGGTTCTGTTTGTAAAGAAGAAAGATGGGTCTTTCCGGATGTGCATCGATTACAGGGAATTGAACAAACTGACAGTGAAGTACGCTAACACTCCCAATGATCGATGGAACTATTCGACCAATGCATTGGGTTCGATATTTATTCAAAGATCGATCTTGGTCAGGGTATCACCAGTTGAGGGGTTCGAGAAGAATGAAGAAGACATTCCAAAGATGCATTCAGGACTCGATTACGGTCACTATGATATTCCATGTCATGTCTTTTGGTTAGACAAATGCACGGCGTGTTTAAGGACCTTATGAACCGGGTGTGTAAACCGTATTGGAAAGTTTGTAATTGAATACAATAAGAGTTTAGGGTTTGACTCTATGAAAGCAGTAAAGATAGGATGAGAGTAATGATATAATCATAGGTTTCTGCAGTTTTATAAAAGAATTACAAATTTTAAATGTTGTGCAAATTATTTTACGAAAATACTTGAAAACTTTGAATTTTCCTGTAGCTGGGCTGACGACGCCGTTAAGATAAATCCTGACGCCGTCTCCAGCCTCTGAGAGAATTTTCTTTTTGTTTTCTTTGAAAAACTTCCTGCACGCGATTATATAAGTTATTTCCTGTGAAACATGCGATTAGTCAATACAATCATATGACTCGAAACTGACGCGAATTAATCTAAACAATTTATTTAATATGTTTGAATTGGTTAGTAATAACCGAATATTTCCCCTATACTCATTTTGTTGCAAAATACCTTTAATTGAAATTAGGACGAGGTTAAAGAAAAAACAAAGCATGATTACAAAATTGACGAATTCAAACATAAAAGAACAAATGAGAAGAATTAAAACACAAGACACTCCTAATATGCAATAAAGATAAACATTGGGTTGCCTCCCAAGAAGTGCTTTTCTTTATTTATGAGACTTGTAGCTAGACTCGAAGTCACACGTTCTTATGTCACTTCTCCTTTATCTTCTAGTGTGATATTGATAAATCTTAGCTTATATATTTATATATATAATAATTACTTAATACATATATAGTATATAACTAAAATAATCAAATAATAAGAGTGAGGAAAGTGAAAAGGTTTTTAGGAAAAATACTTTTAACCAAAGTAAAATTCAAAACCTTCCCGGGTCGTAGTCCCAACGAGGCGTGAATTAAGAATCGTGATTAGGTTTGTGATCGCGTGTTTGAATGATCAAAGATTTTGATTTTGGATTCTATTTCTACAATTAACGCAAAAACAAATAAATGCAAGCAATAATCAAAGCAATTAAAAATTTAAACTAAAAACGTTAACGGGAATCTAAAAACGCGACTTATAAACCCAAATTATCGAAATTTAACCCTAAAAATGAAATTTTAATTTATAAAAGTCCTAAATGATTAAAAATAATTTTAGAAAAAAGAATTATATTTTTTTGACTTTTATTTTATATATTATGAATTAAAAACAATTTTAATCTAAAAATATTAAATTAATTTATAAAAATCTAAAAAATTCACTAAAAATACTTTGAACTATGTAGAATCTAAGAGAAATAAAAGTGGTGAATCAGCTTATCTCAATAAGCTGGAAATAAGCTCTAAAGAGCTTGTAGGCAAAACTAGAAAAACACCCTTAAATACCAAATGCCCCAAGGGTCTAACAGAATAGACCCAATGGTGCAGATGGTAGAGGTGGGGGTGTTAAAGTGTTGGTTGAATTAAGGTTGAGGTCTTGGGTTTAAACCTTGAGACTTTCCTAAACTCCTAACATTTTTATTTTGCAAATTTTTTTATGAAAAAGCTAAACCAGGCTAAAATAAGCACTTTTTAAAAAAAGGCACTTTTACTGAAACTTATTAATAAGCTAGAAATAAGCTACTTAAAGATGACAGTTTAAGCTTTTTAAACTAAGTAACCAAAAGCATAAACTGTTTGGCTTCTTTAGACTTAATAAGCAATTGGAAAAGCAAATAAGCTAAAAACAGATGTTTACTAAATCCTAATAAGCATATAAGACTTAAAATAAGCAAATAAAATAAGCTAGTTAGCACTGAAAAGCTTAAAGACAGAAGGCTCAAAAGAAACAATTTAGAAGGATTTTTGCCAAACTTTAAGCTATGCTAAAGGACAATTAAGCATTTAAAATTAGGTAAAAACTAAAGAGAGATAAAGTTTGACATCCAAGGAACACATATAAGCAAAATTCAGGCAAACAAACTTAAGAAATAAGCTGGAAAAGGACTTATAAAAGTGACAAACTACAAACTTGATTTTGGCTTTTTGAAAAGAATAAGAGATTTGCAGCTTAATTTAAAGGCTCAAAAAGCAAATTTTAACTCTAAAACCTAAAAACAGATGAAGATAAGGACTCAATAAGCAAATGAAAGCAAGAATTAAGCAAATAGGATTAAAGAATAAGATAGAAAAAGCAAAGGGAAAAAGATGTTTTAACTATGTTTTTGGTTTTTAAAAGACAATTAAGCTATTTGCAGACTCATAAAAAGCTAGTAAAAGAAAGCTAAAACCCAAAATAAGCTCAAACAGATTAAGCTTATAGCACAATGAGCTTGTGCTATGAAAATAAGACCCTAAAACTTACTTTAACTACCCTAAATTTGTGATTGAAAAGTGATTTTTGACCTTTAAAACTGAAACAAAACTTTTGACAGATTTAGACTTAGAATTCCATATGACAATTGCAACACTTAGGACTTCTAATCTGATGCATATAGAGATCAAAATAAAGCATAAACCAACACTAAAATGCAGCTTACAAGAAGCTTAGCATATACATAACACCTCGTGTTTTAGGTCATTGTACGACATTATGTAATCCACAATTTATTTTTAGGGTTTTACGCGTTTGCTTTTAAATCGTAATCGTTAAGCTAAATCGCGTAAACTAAAAATGATCATTCAATATAAACGGGCATTAAACAATTAAACGTTTACATCAAGCAAGTGTTAAATGATTATTATGAGGATAATTATCAACTTTGTTCATCTTATTTTTATTGGCTACGTAAAATGCTTACGTTTCGCGATAAAACGCGTTTCGGCATTCCCGGAAGCACCAAAACCTAACTACGCTTAATCAAATACCCACGATTATACCCAATACACAAAATAATCAATATAACATCACATATATGTGTATGTGGCCGAATTCCAAGGGATAGGACCAAAGAAATATCTAAGTGCATGAATTTTGCCCTAAATATCTAGATATTACAAATATCAAGGGAACCATGTCTTACACCACCACATGCTCTTGACCAATTGCCCTAGGAACCTTCCTTGAGGCCTTCCTTGAGTCCTTGGCTTAGTATAAAAGGCCTAAGCTAGCAAGTAACACACATCTTCCATTTTTCCAAAGTGTAAACAAAAAAATCTCTCCCTTTCTCTCTTAAACACCCCACGGCTCAAAAACCTTAACAAACACAATCCATAGTTTGATTTTCTTTCACCATATTAGTGTTTACATATCATACTTAAGGTATTCTAAGAAGAATTGAAGGATTGGTTAAGCTTTGAAAGGGTTTTAAAAAGATATTGCAAGATTAGGGTTTTTGGTTGAAATTAGGGTTTTCACCTTATATTTTCAAGCCAAGGTTGTTAATCACAAGGGTGTGATTGTTATTCTTTTCTCTACTCATCCACACAAGGTTATTTAAAAGCTTAATCATTTCATAACTAAGATTTTATGTGTTCATATGTTATATTTAGCTAAATCACCATCTAGGATACTTTTGAATATGTAAAATGAATATTTACTTATGATTAATGTTTTATGAACTTATTTACATGTCACATGGATGCTAATATGATGTTAAAAGGGATGTATAAGTGTTTTAACATGTTGTTTAAGTATGAACATGTTTATGAGCAAATTAGGGTTTCTAATGTTAACTTATGAGTTACAAGTGAAAATGGTAGTTAAACTTGTTATCTTGAACACACTTGAGTAAAGTATGATCTAATGGACTTTATATATGTAAAACATAAGATAGAAATGTTGTGAAGTAGTTGTAATAAGGTGTTGAAGCTTAATGGTACAAAAATCAAGCTTAAAACATGTCTAAATCACAAAACCTCAAACTTTCTGTTTTGGTTCGATTTTGGAAGCAGCCATATTATGTTTTATAAAGATAGTACATCTCATAAGGATTCCAAAATGATAAGAAACTCGAAAAACGGATTAATAACGAAGAAGATACACTAGTTACGAGTTTACGACGCTAAATACTTTATAAAACAAATTTTATAAAAAGTTACTATTCATGGCAGAAACTTATACTTTGTAAACATCAATAATATGATAAAACTTTCAATTACGAGAACGTGTTCGAAAGAATCGCTAAAAACGGAGCTATAACGAATAAGATACGACTAAAACGGGTTTTACGTTAATTAAAAGTATAAAAACGATTTTATAGCTGTTATGAACAGTAAAACACTATTCATCACAGAATCTCAAAAACCTAAAAATGTGATTTTATGATCACTCGTCTTAATACGAAAGCGTGGGCGTAAGAAACGCGAGAAACGGGCTTAAAACGACAAAGTTATGTCATTTTTACTAAAGGCGTAATTATAAACGTTTTTACTTTATAATTACAATTTCACTTAAACGATTAGATGGTGATATAGCTATATAGAATATATATGTTATTAGTTATCGAAGTGCTATATTACTAGGGAATTTCATAATGAGGCTTCTTCGGATGGCGTATTGACGAGTTGTTGGATTTACGATTTAAAGTGTCCTAACTCCTCGTACGTCATGTCATGACCTCTTAAATTATGATAGCTCGAACGATAGTACGATGATAACTATATAGGATTATATATGGTAGTTGTTAGACAACGTACTTGAATACTGATTCGACCTATAATATCTATGTTTGCAGTTCGTGGCCTATTAGCGTGTGCGTCTTATACTTGGATATTTTTATATCAGTTTACTCACTCAAGGTGAGTTCATAGCCCCATGTTTTACAATTATTGATTTACAAGTTTTGGGGTGAGAAACATGCTTTGTTTTACAAATTAGACGCAAGTGTACATTTTATCATGATTACGTGTTTGCCTAAGTAGCGATAACCCACTATGCCCATGAATCATGAACTGTCAATTACTGGAATGAGAGCGCCGAAGATGAATTATAGATAGAGCTATTTGGGATTGACCTCCCCGTCTAAGGTGACAACAATCACTAGAAAAAAAACAAACTATATCATGTCGGATACTGGATGTTACGGGTTGAACATCATCACGGGCAATGTAGGCAATATTTATGTATTGTATTCAATTAATTCCGAGCTTCGGAGTCATGAGGCTTAGGCAAACTAATGCATTTTGTGATGTCTGCATCTGTTGCATTATCACTGGGAAAGTCTTGCGGTCGCATATACATTAAAGCAAAACCTATGAAATTCACCAACTTTATGCTGATGTTTTTTAAATCAATGCTATTCAGGAGGTCATTAAGCAAGAGGTGCGCAGGATAATTGGTGGTTATATTTTGAAGTACATGCATTAAAGATTTAGTCGCATACATTTTGATCATGCCTGTTATGGGCTGGAAAATCTTTGTAATAATAACAAGTAAATCTTCGGCTGTTGTAACACATATTATTAAATCCCAATGTATTCAGATATTAAACACTTTTTAGTCGTATCAAATATAATCTTGTGTTTATTGATACTGATAAGTAACATGCCCGTAACCCTTATACACCACTGCGACCAGATATGGGGGTGTTTACGAGATTGGATCAAGAGCCCAGGTTATAGAGAACCAGGTCAAATTGTTTTTGCTGACCTATAAACCGTTTTCAAACATTAGGCATTCATACAATGGTGTTTTTCACGACATACATAACACTAATTGTGCATTAGTCGGTTAGGCTAGATGCATGCATGATTGATATTCATGATTGATATACATGTTATGATATAAATGTATATTACTAAAAGAGTCTTATATTAGTATACTTATATAAGCTAATTTTGATTCCAGATATTATCATGTCAGATTCTGAGCATTCTACAGTTACATACACATCAGTATCCATTCCAGTTGAGGACGATTCAGAAATTGGCTCACCAGGAGTCAATGGACCACCCATTATGCCAGAGGACCCATATGCTTACATAATGGCTGGTTATCAGGTTCCACCATCGCCTGACTACATACCTGGCCCCGAGGTTCCACCATCGCCTGACTACATACCTGGCCCCGAGGTTCCACCATCGCCTGACTACATACCTGGCCCCGAGGAGCCGCAGTCACCTCCCCCACTAGACTTTGTTCCTGAGCCGATGTACCCTGAGTACATACCACAGGAGGATGAGATACTCCCGGCCGAGGAGCAGCCACTACCTGCTGCTGCCTCACCCACTGCAGATTCACCAGGATATGTTCCTGAGTCTGATCCGGAGGAGGAGCCGGAGGAGGACGATGAGGATCCCGAGGAGGATCCAGCTGACTACCCTGCTAATGGGGATGATGATGATGATAATGAGGACGAGGACAAGGAGGAGGAGGAGGAGGAGGAGCACCCAGCTCCAGCCAACTCTGTCCCATCTGTACACCGTATGACCGCCAGGATATCTATCCGGGATGAGCCATCCATATCACTTCCTCCTAGGGAAGAGGTCGAGAGGCTTCTTGCCTTAACCACCCCACCACCATCACCACTTACTCCACTATCATCTCCATTACCACAGATACCATCACCACCATTACCTATACCATCACCACCACCCAATAGCCCTACTCATATTGAGATTCCCGAGAGTTGTTTACCTCTTCAGAAGAGGGTGCGTTTTGCTTCTCCCATCCCTAGTCGTGAGGTTGGGGAGAGTTCAGTAGCCGGTGCTGCTAGGCAGGATAGACCTACCATAGCGAGGGACGACCCTTACTCCATAGCGAGGGAGGACCTTTATGGATTTGTCGATATGGTTGATGTCCCTCCTAGATGTTCGACATCTAGGGAGTTAGACTATGGCATTACGGATACATGGGATGATCTGGTAGGAGCCATCGATGAGATTGCACCGACCACCATAGAGGGGGTCAATTAGAGGGTTACCGATCTTGCTACCATTGTTGAGGAGGAGACTACCAGCATGTATGGTATTATAGAGGATGCTCGAGATGACCGGTCTCAACTAAGAGGCTGAGTTAACTTGTTGTATAGAGATAGGCCTATTCATCGTCGTTTAGCAGTAATGATAGAGAGAGAGGCTAAGATGGCTCATGAGGCTTGGGGACTATCCATGGATGCTAGCGACTATGTATGTTCAGATGTTATGTCATTACGTACTACAGTAGTGGCGCAGAGTGCATTGATTTCAGAGTTACAGTCAACAGATCACAGGAGACAGAGGGTGATTTTAGAGTTATTGGCATCAGACAACAAGAGACAGGTTCAGTTGACTAAGACATTGAGGTTGCTGAAAGGACTACAGACATAGATGGTCGAGTTTCAGAGGCAGCATGGACCCGCAGAAGGTCCGTCACAGCCTGATGCACCAGGAGAGGCTAGTAGCAGTTCCTAGATTTGGTTATGTTGTAGCTATGCTATGCAGCCTGTTAAGTATTATGGGTTATTCCCAGCTAGCAAACTGTATAGATCTTTTGTTTTGTTTAGCTACCCAGTATAGGTCTTTTGTTCAGGTATTATCTACCTTGTTCGCATACTAAGATTACAGGGTATATCCCGGCTAGTATGGCTTTAGGTTGTTTCTTTTGTCTTGTAACCTAAGTGTAGTAATCATCTTGTATCTGAACCAAACATGTATGTTTTTCCAAGTTATATATGAAATGGATGGATTACGTTATCTATGGATCGAATTTATTATAAATGAATGTCGATTTGGTTATACTATGGTTAATTTCAATAACAGTTGTACATTTCACTATGTGATGTGATCTCGTTTTTATTTAATGTGTATATGTTATGTCATAGTTATGATTTTATGAAATCTAACGGGTATTATGTTTTCTTGTGATTTAAAGAAAATGGCACCAAAGAGAAAGACCACGAGGTTAAACCCAGATGCAACACCAACACCAGTCACAGACACTCATACCACTACATCTGTCACCAACGCCCAAATACAAGCAATGATTAACAAAGGCGTTACTGCTGCACTGGCAGCACATGATGCAACCAGAAATGGCGATGATGCATACTTCAGGAAAGGGTTGCCAGAACGGCCTATGAAAGTCGCTCGTGAATGCACCTACCCGGACTTCCAAATGCCAACCCTTGAACTTCAAGGGCACTGAGGGAGTTGTTGGACTCACTCAGTGGTTTGAAAAGATGGAGTCTGTTTACAGCATAAGCAACTGTACAGTAGCATGCCAGGTCAAATTTGCTACGTGTACCCTGCAAGGAAATGCTCTTACATGGTGGAACTCCCATGTTAAGACCACTACTCCTGAAGCTGCCCATGCAATCGCCAGGTGGACACTGAAAAGATGATGACAAACAAATACTAACCAAGAGGGCGAATTAAGGAAAACTAGAGTTCGAAATGTGGAATTTGAAGGTAAAGGGTAACGATGTGGTAACTTATAGCCAACGTTTCCAAGAACTGGCACTAATGTGCGATCGGATGTTTCCGGAAGAAATAGACCAAGTTGAGAAATATGTCGGTGGCTTGCCCGACACGATCCATGGCAGTGTGATGGCGACTAAGCCAAAAACTATGCAGGATGCCATTGAGTTCGCCACTGAACTCATGGACAAAAAGATCAACACTTGGGCTGAACGTCAGGCTGACAACAAAAGAAAGTCTGATGACACTGCCAGGAACAACCAGAATCAGCAACCAAACAAGAGACAAAACACTGGAAGAGCTTATGCCGCAGGAAATGGTGATAGGAAACCATACGGAGGGCCTAAACCTCTGTGTTCCAAATGTAACTATCACCATGAGGGTCCTTGTGCTCCCAAATGCAGCAAGTGCAACCGATTTGGTCATTTAGGTCGTGACTGCAGGAGTCCCCCAAATGTCAACACTGGGGCTAATCAGAGGGCTTGTTTTGAATGTGGTGCTCAAGGGCATTTCAAGAAGGATTGCCCAAAATTGAAGAACAACAACAACCGGGGTAATCAGGCTGGAAATGCCAAGGCTCAGGCAAAGGTGTATGCCGTGGGCAATGCAGGGGCAAACCCGGACAACAATGTCGTCACGGGTACGTTTCTCCTAAACAACCGATATGCATCTATTTTATTTGATACCGGTGCCGATAGGAGTTTTGTATCTACTGCATTTAGCTCTCGAATTGTTATCACTCCGACTGCATTAGATCATGATTATAATGTCGAACTAGCCGACGGGCGAATAGTTGGGTTAAACACTATTATCCGGGGTTGTACGTTAAACCTCTTAAATCATCCTTTCAACATAGACCTAATGCCCGTAGAACTAGGTAGTTTTGACGTGATAATTGGTATGGATTGGTTGGCAAAGTACCATGCCGTTATTGTCTGTGCGGAAAAGATCGTTCGTATTCCTTTTGGAGACGAAATTTTAATCGTTCGTGGTGACGGAAGCAGCAATAAACACGGGACCCGATTAAACATCATCTCGTGTACTAAGGCTCAAGAGTATTTAACGAAGGGATGTCACGTATTTTTAGCAAATATTATCGCAACCAAAGACGAAGACAAGTCAAAGGAGAACGACTTGAAGATGTGCCAGTTGTTCAAGAATTTCCTGAAGTCTTTCCTGAGGACTTGCCGGGTATACCACCCACTCGACAAGTGGAGTTTCGAATCGATTTGGTACCGGGTGCTACACCTGTAGCATGGGCACCATATAGATTAGCACCGTCCGAAATGAAGGAACTAGCGGAGCAACTACAAGAACTTACGGACAAAGGCTTCATAAGACCAAGTTCCTCACCCTGGGGAGCTCCGGTTCTGTTTGTAAAGAAGAAAGATGGGTCTTTTCAGATGTGCATCGATTACAGGGAATTGAACAAACTGACAGTGAAGAACCGCTACCCACTCCTAAGGATCGATGACCTATTCGACCAGTTGTAAGGGTCGAGTATTTATTCAAAGATCGATCTGAGGTCAGGGTATCACCAGTTGAGAGTTCGAGAAGAAGACATTCCCAAGACTGCATTCAGGACTCGATACGGTCACTATGAATTCCAAGTCATGCCTTTTGGTTTGACTAATGCACCGGCCGTGTTCATGGACCTTATGAACCGGGTGTGTAAACCGTATCTGGACAAGTTTGTAATTGTCTTCATCGATGACATTTTGATCTACTCCAAAAGTAAGAAGGAACATGAAGAACACCTTAGGCAGATCTTGAAATTGCTTAAGAAGGAAGAATTGTACGCCAAGTTCTCCAAGTGTGAATTCTGGATTTCCAGGGTACAATTCCTCGGTCACGTGATTGACTGTCGAGGTATTCACGTTGACCCTGCCAAGATTGAATCTATCAAAGATTGGGCGTCTCCTAAAACACCAACAGAGATTCGCCAATTTTTGGGCCTTGCCGGCTATTATAGAAGATTCATCGAAGGGTTTTCAAAGATCGCCAAGTCAATGACCAAACTAACCCAGAAAGGTGTCAAGTTTGATTGGGGCGATAAACAAGAAGCAGCTTTTCAACTGTTGAAGCAGAAGCTGTGCAGTGCACCAATCCTGGCCTTACCTGAGGGAAGCGAAGATTTCATCGCATACTGCGATGCTTCAAAGAAGGGTTTGGGCGCTGTGTTGATGCAAAGAGAAAAGGTGATTTCTTATGCATCACGCCAGTTAAAAATTCATGAAAAGAACTATACGACTCATGATTTAGAACTTGGGGCAGTAGTGTTTGCTCTAAAGATTTGGAGGCACTATCTGTACGGAACCAAGTGCACGGTGTTCACTGATCACAAAAGTTTACAACACATTCTTGATCAGAAGGAATTAAATATGAGGCAACGTCGCTGGTTAGAGTTGCTGAGTGATTACGATTGCGAAATTCGTTATCACCCAGGGAAGGCGAATGTTGTTGCTGATGCTCTGAGCAGGAAGGAACGAGAACCACTAAGGGTTCGGGCCTTAGTGATGACTATTGGCTTGGATCTTCCTAAACAAATCTTGAAAGCTCAGACTGAAGCACGAAAGCCGGAGAACATCAAGAAGGAGGATGTTGGAGGTATGTTGGTTGAGAATTCAAAAGATCCAGAGAAACTTAGAACGAAAAAGTTGGAACCACGTGCGGATGGAACTCTGTGCTTAAATGGCAGGAGTTGGTTACCATGTTATGGCGACTTAAGGACTGTGATCATGCACGAGTCCCACAAGTCTAAATACTCTATTCATCCGGGTTCTGACAAGATGTACCAGGATATGAAGAAACTATACTGGTGGCCCAATATGAAAGCCAACATCGCCACCTATGTTAGCAAATGTTTGACATGTGCTAAGGTCAAGGCCGAACATCAAAGACCATCAGGTTTGTTAGTACAGCCCGAGATACCTCAATGGAAGTGGGACAACATCACGATGGATTTTGTCATGAAGCTTCCTAAGTCGTCACAAGGTTATGACACTATTTGGGTGATCGTTGACCGACTTACAAAGTCTGCCATTTTTATGCCAATGAGGGAAACAGATCCCATGGATAAACTGGCAAGAATGTACCTAAAGGAGGTAGTCACGAAGCATGGAATACCTGTCTCAATTATCTGTGATCGTGACCCTCGGTTCGCATCAAATTTCTAGAAGTCACTTCAGAAGGCTTTGGGTACAAGTTTGGATATGAGTACTGCATATCATCCGCAAACCGACGGACAAAGCGAGAGAACCATCCAAACTCTCAAGGATATGCTACGTGCTTGCGTAATCGACTTTGGAAATGGTTGGGTTAAACATTTTCCATTAGTCGAGTTTTCATACAATAACAGTTATCATGCTAGCATTAAGGCTGCACCGTTTGAAGCACTTTATGGTCGAAAGTGTCGTTCACCCGTGTGTTGGGCCGAGGTTGGACAAGTTCAACTCACTGGTCCAGAATTAGTGCAAGAAACAACGGAGAGGATCATCCAGATTAAACAAAGGATTCAAACCGCTCGCGATCGACAAAAGAGCTACGCTGACTTAAAGCATAAACCGATGGAGTTTCAAGTTGAAGATAAAGTTATGCTTAAGGTTTCGCCTAGGAAAGGGGTCGTACATTTTGGCAAATGAGGGAAGTTAAACCCCATATATGTCGGACCTTTCAAGGTGTTGAAAAAGGTTGGAGCCGTTGCTTACAAGCTTGAGCTTCCTCAAGAGCTGAGCAGGGTCCACAATACGTTTCATGTATCCAACTTGAAGAAATGTTATTCTGACGATCCATTAGTCGTTCCGTTGGAAGGACTCCAAGTGGATGACAAGCTTCATTTTGTTGAAGAGCCTGTAGAAATCATGGATCGCGAAGTCAAACAATTGAGGTGTTTTAGGTCATTGTACGACATTATGTAATCCACTAATTATTTTTAGGGTTTTACGCGTTTGCTTTTAAATCGTAATCGTTAAGCTAAATCGCGTAAACTAAAAATGATCGTTCAATGTAAACAGGCATTAAACAATTAAATGTTTACATCAAGCAAGTGTTATATGATTATTTAGAGGATAATTATTATCATTGCACATTTTATTTTTATTGGTTACGTTAAGTGTTTACGTTTCGCGATAAAATACGTTTAGGCCTTCCCGGAAGCACGTTAACTTATCTACGCTTCATCAAATACCCAAAATTTATACCCAATACTTAAAGTTTATTTAAAACTTCAAGTATTTATCACCTTATACATATTCCTCATGAAAGAATTCAAATCAAACTCTACCATGTGCAAGTTATACATTTTATTAAATCTATACTACATTATACTTCAAATAATACAATTATACACCAAATAAAGATCAAAGATATTTTCAAACCCCCTCCTAGCATATAAAACGTGTGTATGTATGTATATTTAGCCAAGAGTCACCAAGAAGCTTCACAAATATCTTCATACATGCATCTTGCATCCACTTGAACCATGACTAGCCAAGTCTTATCCAAGATAAGCTTCAACCTTTCTCCTAAGTCTTCCAATCCTTGCCACCTTTCATATGATCAACTAGACATCCATAATATCTTAAAATATCTACCAAGTAGTATAAATAGGCATGCAAGGGTCATAGAAAACTCACACAAGACATTTCTTTACAAAAATCACAAAATCAATCTCCTTGTCTCTCTTCTAAACCCACGGCATCAAACACACTTAATACACAATCCATAGCTTGATTTTCTTTCACCATATTAGTGTTTATACATCATACTTAAGGTATTCTAAGAAGAATTGAAGGGTTGGTTAAGCTTTGAAAGGGTTTTAACAAGATATTGCAAGATTAGGGTTTTTGGTTGAAATTAGGGTTTTCACCTTATATTTTCAAGCCAAGGTTGTTAATCACAAGGGTGTGATTGTTATTCTTTTCTCTACTCATCCACACAAGGTTATATATAAAGCTTAATCATTTCATAACTAAGATTTTATGTGTTCATATGTTGTATTTAGCTAAATCACCATTTAGGGTACTTTTGAATATGTAAAATGGATATTTACTTATGATTAATGTTATATGGACTTATTTACATGTCATATGAATGGTAATATCATGTTAAAAGGGATGTGTAAGTGTTCTAACATGTTGGTTAAGTATGAACATGTTTATGAGCAAATTAGGGTTTCTAATGTTAACTTATGAGTTACAAGTGAAAATGGTAGTTAAACTTGTTATCTTGAACACACTTGAGTAAAGTATGATCTAATGGACTTTATATATGTAAAACATAAGATAGAAATGTTGTGAAGTAGTTGTAATAAGGTGTTGAAGCTTAATGGTACAAAAATCAAGCTTAAAACATGTCTAAATCACAAAACCTCAAACTTTCTGTTTTGGTTCGATTTTGGAAGCAACCATATTATGTTTTATAAAGATAGTACATCTCATAAGGATTCCAAAATGATAAGAAACTCGAAAAACGGATTAATAACGAAGAAGATACACTAGTTACGAGTTTACGACGCTAAATACTTTATAAAACAAATTTTATAAAATGTTACTATTCATGGCAGAAACTTATACTTTGTAAACATCAATAATATGATAAAACTTCAATTACGAGAATGTGTTCGAAAGAATCGCTAAAAACGGAGCTATAACGAATAAGATACGACTAAAACGAAACGGATTTTACATTAATTATAAGTATTAAAATCGATTTTATTAGATGTTATGAAACGTAAAAACCTATTCAATACAGAATCTCAAAAACCTAATTAAAACGTTGAATTTATGATCACTCGTCTTAATACGAAAGCCGTGGGCGTAAGAAATGCGAGAAACGGGCTTAAAACGACAAGATTATGTCATTTTTATATAAAGCGTATATTATAACGTTTATACTTTATAACGCGGATTTATTAAACAAATAGAATTGGTGATATAGCTATATAATTATATATATACTATATATATATATTCATATATATTATATACTTATATATATATATACATATGAATATATAAACTATATATATATATACATATTTATATATACTATAAATATTTTTGTTATTAGTTATCAAAGGGCAGATTATTACTAAGGGATTTTATAATGAGGCTTTAAGGATGGCGTATTGAGAGTTGTAGGATTTTCGATTTAAAGTGGTCCTAACCTCTCTCGTACGTATGTCTTGACTCTTAAATTATGATTAGGCCATCCGAACGATTAGTACGATGTAACTATATAGGATTTATACAGTTGTTGGTAGACAAACATACTTGAATACTGATTCGACCCTATATTAATAGTTGCATTTGAGCGTTAGGAGTGACGCGTTTTTACTTGGGCTATTTTTGTTTATCAGTTTACCACTAAGGTGAAGTTCATAGCCCATGTTTGACAATTATTAAATTATCAGTTTTTGGGGTGAGAAACATATGCTGTTTTACAAATTGGAAAGCAAGTGTACATTTTATCATGATTACGTTTTGCTATGTAAACGATAACCCACTATGCCTATGGAATCCTGAACTGTCATTGACTAGAAGTGAGCGCGGATGAATATAGATAGATCTATTTGGGGATGGACTCCCCCGTTGCGGGTGACTAACTTCACTGGAATCGAAACGTTATTGTCGGATACTGGATGTACGGGGGTTGAACATCATCACGGACATGTAGGGCAATATTTATATATGTATTCAATTATGTCGAGCTTCCGGTGTATGTAGCTTAGGCAAACGTAATTTCATTTTGTGATGTCTGCATCTGTTGCATTATCACTGGGAAAGTCTTGCTGTCCTGCATATACATTTACATAAACCTATGAAATTCACCAACTTTATGTTGACGTTTTTAAATGCAATATTTTTCAGGAGGTCATTAAGCACGAGGTGCAAATGATACATTGGTGGTTATATTTTGAAGTCATGCATTAAAGATTTAGTCGCATTACATTTTGTATATCTGTTATGGGCTGGAAATCTTTGTAATAATAACAAGTAAAGCTTCGGGCTTTTGTAACACATGCTTTATTAAATCCAATGTATCAGTTTTAAACGACTTTTTGGTCGTTCTTATATTATCTTGTGTTATTGATCTGAGAAGTAACACGCCCCAGACCCTTATTCCGCTGCGACCCAATTTGGGGGTGTTACACATTTACATACAATTAAATGTCGATGGTTACAATACTTAGCATTGATCATAACCATTAACCACCATTTATACTAAAAATAACTAATTTACAAAAAAAGAGAAAAAAAGAACACCATGGGCATATCTCGTATTCACGTGCCAAACAAAGAGCATGTGTCAATATTGTTCTGACGATGGTTAATTGCAAACATCAATGTTGTAACTCTTAATAATTATACCCTTAATTATCGGCGGCAGTGGTTCAGCAAAGGCATTCACGTTTTTCGGTGAAGCAGCAGCGAGTAGCGGCTGTAAATAAAAGGCAAAAAAAAGTTTATGTAAACTCAAATCTACAAATACTATAACTTTATTACAAAACTTCATATAATTAAATTTATAACAAATATTAAAGATTTGAAAAGAAAGCGTACATATTATGGCCACACAAGCAGTTTAGTGTAGGCGGCGGCTGATTCCGGCAACTCAGCGGCGGCGACAACTTTTTATGGCGACTCAGCGGCTACTGTAACAAAAAAAAGTCATAAATTTTATAAATATCTAGATCTACAAATTAACACTTGGAAGCACCTTTTTGACGTGGAGTTTTCTGTAGTGGTGTCGGTTCCGGTATCGGTTCCGGTGACAGCGACAACAACTTTCCAGTGAGACAACGACAATTTTATTAACTAAATTAAAACCAACATAAATTTATCTCAGATCTAAATTAAAAGAATAACATTCATGCAGACCCGGTTAGAGGACCATACAAAACAAACCCAAAAACCGACAAAAAGCATAAAAACGCCACTAATACCACTAATACACCTTGAAACCACCAAAACTCAAACACCAATAATAGATAGGGTGGTGTTGGTGGCGGATTCTACTGATGGTGGCGGTGGCGGATCTGCTGGCGGTTAGGGTTTATGTGTGGGGGGTCGGGATGGAAAAAAGTGGTTTGTATGAGAGAGATGAGAGAATGGAGAAAAAAGTTTTTGTAATCTTTGTTTGTGTGTTTTGTGTTTCATCGTATTTATATATGGCCTGGTAATGTTACTATGATGATGATGATGTTTTAAAAGTGTTATTATATTTTTAATTGAAGTTGTTACTATAATAATGAGCTGTTACAAATTTTTTAAATGAGCTGTTACAAGTTTTTAAATGAGATGTATAAATATTAGGCTGTTACATGAGATATAATGGGCTCTATGAATATTAGAGGTGTTACAAGTATAACAATTTAATACATTTAATTTTTGTAATGTAACTTCTATTCACTTGTATGTATTATTTCATAGCAAAAGACAAATCTTTCTTTAATAAGTAATGTTTTCAAAATTTCATGTATAAAATTTTTTAACATTTCTTATTTTAGTAGTTTTTCAACTTTCAAGAGAATCATAAATTCTCTTTATAAGTATTATAGATTATAGATATAATTTTAATTTAATTATGGTTAATACATCATATAGAGTTACTAAACTTTGAAAAACATACATTCATGTCACTAAGATAACATTTTAACATGTGGCCTATTTGAATTGGATTTTAGACTTTTTTTTTGCTAGCTAATCGTAAGCTGGTAACATGTGGTGAAAATGATAAGTACTTGAACTTTGACATGTCCCACTCGTTAAACAAAAGCAAGTGATGTGTTTCATGTTACGTAAACATATCAGGTTATTTTAGATGTTTGGTCCCAATCACTCTTTTTTCCCATGTATTCATGCTACCTAAGATATCTATTACTCCTTCCGTCTCATAATTATAGTTCATGTTTTTTTTTCCTCAAATTAATTGTTTACTTCCAAAAATAAATAAAAAATTTAGATTAAGTTTACTATATTACCCTCACTTAATGTTATTATTATAAACTTTAAAGAAGTTATAAATTAATTGGTTAAGGGTAAAAGTGTCATTGTGCAAAAAGTAAAAGAGAGAAAGCTGTAAAGTTGATGTTTTTCTTAAACTACGTGTTTTTTGTCGGTGGACTATAATTATGGGACGGAGGGAGTACATGTCACAACATACAAAATTATGCCCCTTTTGATTAAAAATCTCGCAGAATTAGATTTAATGTCATGATGAAATGCAAAAAACATCCAACTGCGTGCGTACAAATTTGATGGTTGTTGATGAAATTAATACCTCTCCTATTTATGGTAACAAGGTTTTTAGCCCGCGCTTCGCTGCGGAGCGCGGGAGGAATCTCGCTTGTGTTTCGCTTGACAAAACTAAAATGAAATATGTAGAATGAGTTAGTTAAGTTCATGTACATAGCAAAGCGTCAAAAATGTCAGCCAAGTGCACATAACTATTTGAAAAATAACCAAAGTTCATGTATTTACATATACTAACATCATATTAAATAAGTATGATGCAATCTTTTCCAATGTCTTCGTTAACATTAAAGATGTAAATGGACGCAGTCTTCCTGCAAAAATGTTAAAGATAATAAGTGAGTAAATTGTGTTGCTATTTTTGTCAAAGTTGCACACATCAATTAAACGAGAATCTTTCTTGAAACTTAGTGACTAAGTTGTCACCTCTACGGTTGCTCACACTACACGTCTAACAAACACATTAAGATGCTAGTCTTTACTTCACGTCTCACAAAACCCTTGTGTGTTGAATCTTTCTTGGATCGAAGCTCTCTAACAAATCCAATTGTCTTCATCGAAAATCAGCCAACAACCCTTTTGAGGTTTGTACCAAAAATTAATAAACCTTAATTAGGGTTTATGCGAGTTCGGTTTAACCGAATACCAAGAAAACCAAAACCCTAAAAGGTTTCAACCGTTGTCACTTTTGAGAACTATGTAAATCGAATCAATGATATTCCTTAAATCGAATTCGAGCTTTTTGGGAGCTCAAATTGCACAAACAAACCCGTTTAGGGTTTACCGAAAATTGAATCAAAAGAAAAAAGGAGAACCAAAAATTTAAAAACCCTTTTAGGGTTTAGTCGAAATCGGTTGGGAATAGGGTAAGAGAACCGAACCTATGTTAGGTGATTTTTATGGGTTTAGAATTATATAAATAAGCGGGAATGGTGTTTATATAGGCACCATACCCTAATCCTTGTAGAACAAGGAAACCTCATAAACCTTCTAAAACCTTCTCTCCTAAATTGCCACAAATACCCCCTCTAATAAAACCATGGGGTCGGCCATCTCTAGGCATCCCTTGGGTTTGAGTTTTGTCAATTTAAGTCATTCTGGTTTACATTTAAACATTACGTGAAGTATATTAAGATAAAACGTATCTATGTGGTTTAAACGTGTGTGCCTCCCAATAAGCTCACGTAATCTTTATTCGATAAACCCCGGATCCACTACCACATTCCACCAATCTCACTTGGGATTGAGTACGGACGACCGTTTAACTAAAAATAAAAACGTCTAGCAACACTCCATTTGTTATTAAAACTATATTTACCTGAGATGAAGTTCCAAGAACATTCTCACTATAATGGTTATGTATTACTTGCCATTATTATCCTTTTGTTACAGATACCGTTAATCCATGGATATGGATCCTAACTTGTTCTATATAGTTAAACAATTTAGTTTCTCATTATTGAAGTTAATATATATATATACCAAATGTAATCAAGAATCATCTTGGATTACCCTTTGGGTACAGCTATACAATTATCTGATTAATTCTAGAGAGGGCCCATGGTATCATATTGCACTTATCAAGTGGAGGAACAAATTTTTTATTGACTACAAGTGTTGTGTATGCTGCTTCACATCACTTTCAAGAATATCCTTTATAACTATCTTATTCAGGATAGCGTTTGACTTGTTATTAAAAAGTGATATCCACATATGTAGAACTTGCTTGCATCTCAAGTCTAAGGATGACTTGTTTAACCATTTTCGACATCTTACTCGTGACAAGGATTCAAAAGTAAATGTACCAAAGTTGAGGTGTCCAATATGCAACCCTTGTGAATAACATATGAGTTTGGTGGAAACCATCCATATATTCAGAGAATATAACCAACGCTCACATTTGTCTTATGTAACAATATTCCCATATTGTGAACCGACAATGGACATATTTAAAATAATAAAATCATTCAAGGATTAAACATGCAAATATATTATAACAATTATTATATGTATGAATAACAAATACCGCGTATCTTCATTCATCGGAACGTAAAAATTGTCTTACATCCCAATTATCCAAATACTAATAAAACAGATGTGACAACCATGACTTGAGCAGGTTAGTCAAACCGTTAGTGTTGACTTATGAATTGTTGTAATGTATGGTTTATGTGTTTATATCGTTATGTGATTAAGTAAGAGTTGGTATACAATTCCCATTGAGCGTGATCTTTTTACATTGGGCTTGGATTGGTGATTGGATTTGGTTAAGTTCCTTTCGTTCAACTTTTGTGGCAAGGAAATGACTTTTTGTGATTTTTGGCGTTGTTGCGTTAATTGGTAAGTATTATTACATATTCGAATGGTTATTTTTCTGTGATAGTAAAATTAGGTAAGAATAGATCTTTCAAGTGGTAGAATAAGAAGAAATGAAATTTCTATTTTTGGAAAGTTAGGTTTAATAAAAATAAAGTTTATATATTTAAAAGCAAGTACATTCGTTTTAAAGCAAAACATGGTTAACTCAAATAAGCTTAGGTTTTTAAAAAAACTTAAGGTAATGTTAGTAAATATGTAATTAATAAATATATAAAAAAATAAAATATATATATAAGTAGTATAAAATATATATATATACACACACATACATATATTCGGCCGGTTTTGGTAAAAAAAAAAGAAAAAAAAAGAAAATCAAAGCTCAATTTAACTAGGACTCTAATTAGGGAATTTTGTATCCTATATATACTAACCCATAATACCCTAAGAACGAAAATTTTCCTCCCCTCCTCTCGTCATTAGTCGGCCGAATACCTCAAGAAAAGAAGAAGAAAAAAATTAGGTTTTGATTTTGTGAAGAAAACAAGCTTTAAGTATGTTTAGTTTTCTTAATTAGTTTAATTATTGATTTAATTCATGTAACAAGAGTTATGGTGAATCTAGGGTTTCATATATTCTTTAAATTTAAGTTTAATAATCTAAATGGGATCTTAGTAATCAATAATAACCGATTTAGGTGTAATCGTTAGGTTTTAGTTCGCATTAGAACTTGATTAGATAGGGCAGAATTAATAGGCTGTGGTTTGTTTTCGGCTGTTATCTCCGATGATGTTAATAGCAATTTGTCAAGAGTATTCCGGTTGTCTATGGATGTAGCTCAGGGAGTCAAGTTTTCTAGAAACAACCATCTCCAAGGTTTTTAAGGTCGTGGAAGTCAATCAAATGTTGGTTACAGAAAATTTTGTCCAAAGCAGTAAATTGGGTCAGATTAGGTCAGATTAACGAGGTGTAAAACCCCCACATAAAATTTGAATTAGGATTAAATAACCCACAGGAGTTTAGTTTTATGTGTCTATTAAAAATCCCCTAAAGGAGAGCTTCTGATTTAGAGTCTAAGTATGGTTTTTAGGTCCAAACTTTTTAGTATGCAATCAGATCTGAAACTGAGTAGTTAAAAGTTTGATTTTATTTGGGGAACTTTAAGAGTGTAAAAAAAATAGTAAAAATCATGGGGATAGTAAACTCATGATATTCGAACCTGTGATTTTTGGTAAAATTTATAAAGGTCAGTAGGTGTGGTTTAGAAAATGGTAAAGTGACATTAAAATTCTGCGTTTTGGGGTAAATTGTTGAACATTGGAAAAGTATGTAAACATGTTGGTTAAGGTTGGGCATGGTGTTATGGTGACCCATGAGGGTAATTAAACACCTTAGACATCCATCATATGATTGTTACATGGGCATAAGCATTTGGCTTGGTCGTGTGTAACACGTGTTTGTTTTGATTGTTTAGTTTCGTGCAAGGATTTAGAATTTGCTTAAGCATCAAGTGAGTTTCATAGCCCTTTTTTCTTATGTTTTCTTGGGGTGAAAATGATGCTATGAGTTTAAATGTTTTTAGTGTCCTTGTGTTAATGTGTTTTAAATGAGGCATGGACTATACGTGACTATTGTATGTTATGTGCTACTTGCTATTGTGATATGGATCGTGGGGGGGGAAAAAACTCAATTCCTTCCCATTTTGTTGTTGCTTGATCATGACCGTCTCAGACATTGATGGATGAGTTAGTAGTGAGCTGATCGTCTCATGTGTGGATGTTATGTGAGCGTGATCGTCTCATTGTTGAGGACGTGGGAACGTTCCCTCCCCTTTATTTGTGATGTTTGAGCGAACCGTCTCAACATGGTTAGTTGTGTTTGCATGTTAGCTTGAATGATAGTCGTTTAATGCCTGCTATGCTATGTTTATTTATCATAGTAATTGGTTTTAAAGGAATGTTATGTGTGTCTTAAACCTATGACTCTCACAACTTTATATGACGTTTAAGCATCATTTTCAGGTGAGCACCATGGGAAGAAGATAGAGAGAAGTGGCTAGAAAGAGACCATAAGATGTTATGGAGTTTATTGCTTTATTATCTTGAATTTATGCATTGTTTGGATTATGATAATTGTTAGCAATGCCTTTATGTGCGAGAACTTTCGTGTCATCAATAAAGACGCCTTTGGGGGGGGGGGATTATGAATAGGTTTTATGGGTTTGATATGGACATTTATGTCTATACTTTGCTTATTTATTGCATGTAGAATTCTCTTTATAGACGCCATTGTGTTGTGATGATATCCATGATGTTACGCCTCGCGTTTCTGCCTTGGCGGGGTGTGACAGATTGGTATCAGAGCCTTTGGTTATAGAGAAGTAGGTGGTTGAGCCTAGACTATAACCTAGGGGTCCTTCATGTAGATGCATTTAGGGCTTAAGTGTTTAATGCTATAACTGCTATGCTTCCCAACTTATATTTGCATAGCTTAATACCGTATTTTGCTAAGTTGTCATTTTAGTTATTTTGCCTACCATTATCTGATATGATACGTATTACTTTCTTAGTATCTTAGTTATGTTTTCCCCCACCCGTAAGAAGTCTCGTTGGGGAACCATTTTCCCAACTGGACTTGAGCGTTATAAGGAGCCTCTTGTGGAACCAAAGGAGATAGGATAGTTGATCGTTTGTCGGATGCGCGTAGTAGGGCTGGACCCGCGGAGTCGGGTGATTCTTACGAAGGCAAAGTCAAACCCAAGCGAGGCCCAACATAAGTTTATCCCGTCCTTTACCTCGTCATGTTGTTATTGATTATTTCTTTCGGATATTTCGTATTTTGGAAGTCGTTGTGAGACTTTCGTTCCTTTATGTCGTTTCGATTTTATTTTGATATAAGTAAGTAGTTATGTAATTGAGCATCCTTTATGTGTTAAGTTGGAGTGGTTTAAGATGTGCAATGTGGCATATGTGCTTATATATAATTAGATTGAAATGATAATCTTGGAAGTACGTACACGTGGTTGAAAGGAGGCACATAAATTATGGTGGCCAACATAATAAATAAATGCATCACAAACGTAGACTTTGGACAATGAATGTAATTTATTAGTGTTTGGTTATAAGGTGGTAGTGAAATATTTTTTTATTTTTTTATTGATATGTGTTATTCATGATAAGGATAGGTGGTATGGAGTAAGAATTATTCTTCTTACCAAATTGGAGATAGAATAAGTTGAGAATAGATATTAAGTTACCCTTCTATCTAGTAATTAGCGGATACGTATAATTGCTATTATAGAGGTTTGTTTCGTTTGCTAGTTGTTTTTGTTCGATTTCCAAGTCTAAGTTTAGCATCCCTTCATCGTACTTTGTTAGTAAGGATACCTGATTTTCCTACTCGATGTATATTGGTTGTTCGGAATCTGCTTTTTCGGATATAGACGCGTTTCGTTAGTTCTTTCATTGCATTGATTACTCATATGAGTATCAAAGGTTTCTTTTAAGCACTAATTGTTCCTAATATATTAGTGTGGATCATTACTCCCTTGGTTGTATATCCCTTGGTTTTCGTAACCCAGTTGGGACGAGTGGTTAGTACAGATGCTTTTAAAGTTTTGCTTAGTTATCGTTCATTTGGATAAGACCTTACGTTTTCTTTTAGGTACGTAATGTCTCGCATGAGTTTTCTTGTACGAGTTCGTTTGATTTTATTTTGAGTATATGGTCCCTGGTATTTTCTTTCATTTTCAAACAATAGAATTATGTTAGAGTCTGTACGGTGTTTTACGGTCCCTGTTGGTATTATGGTGTCCTTTGTTTGAGTAACATATTTCATAATTGATGTCTAATTATAAAAACTGTTTTGAATATTTGTGTTTGTTGAGAAAAACAGGGGGGTGGGGTTTTTAAAATTATATTTGTAAACATAATATTTTAAATGGTCTATACAAATAGATATGAAATTTTTTAAGTGTTAAATAAATTTTATTTTATTATAAAAAGCTGGTTTAAAGTGATTCATAGTGGTAAGGTACGATATACCATTAGATAACCATCTCTAGAATTTTTATGACAACCAGAATGAATTTTATAAATATTAAATTTAAGACAATTTTATTTATTATTAAAATGATTTTTTAATACAAAAGTGACTTTCTTTATTTTAAATTGATATTTTTAAAAGCATTATTTAATTTGGTCTTTCGAGTAAAGTCGATAGTTGGTATAAGAATTTTCGTCTTTCGTATTGATTTTTTATGTGTTCATTTGTCGTGGTATGCCTGTTGATTTTCTTTCATTTGCGCTTTCACTCGGTGCATATACGTATCCTTTCTTTCAAAGGATTCTTATGTCATTTGACCCATGACTATTTTCATATGCGGAATCCCCTATATGTATTCTAGCCTTTGATTCAATATTCGTTTGTTATCCTATTCAATTGTTCGTAACCCTTAGAGTTCGTTGATATCGTTAAGTCGTGGAAACTTTGATGTGATTGTGGTAATGGACTGGTTGTCCAAGAGGAAGTTTGTAATAGTATATCATGAGAAGGTTGTTAGGATATCGTTGGAATGTGATGAGATACTTCGGGTTCATGGTGTACGTACTCAAGGAGTCGTGAAAACATTAATGAACACAAAGGTAGGTGAATCAAAATTGAGTGATATTTCCGTCGTACAAGATTTTACTGATGTGTTTTTGAAAGACTTGTTGGGGCTACCACCGCAGCGACAAGTTAAGTTTCATATAGACTTAGTTCATGGAGCGACGCCAGTCGCGAAGTCTCCATATCGTTTGGCACCCTCGAAAATGCAAGAATTGTCTAGGCAACTTTAAGAGTTGCAAGACAAAGGTTTCATACGACCTAGTTGTTTTCCGTAAGGAGCCCATGTGTTATTCATGAAGAAGAAGGATGGTTCTTCTCGCATGTGTATTGATTATAAGGAGTTGAAAAAATTAATTGTTAAATTCCCTTATCCACTCCCTAGGATTGATGACTTGTTTGATCAGCTGCAAGGAGCGTGTTATTTCTCTAAGATAGATCTTTGGTCAGGATATCATCAGCTACGCGTGCATGAAGATGACATTCCAAAGACCACATTTCGAACGAGATATGGACATTTTGAGTTACGGTTATGCCATTTGGGTTAACCAATGCACCAACGGTCTTCATGGACTTAATGAACCAGGTTTGCAAACCGTACTGAGGTAGGTTTGTCATCGTATTCATTGATGACATTCTGACCTACTCAAAGTCGAAGGAGGAACATGAAGTTCATTTGAAGTTAGTGTTAGAGTCACTAAAGAAAGAGAGGTTGTATGTCAAGTTTTCTAAGTGTGGTTTTTGGTTGGAAAAAGTAATTTTTATTGGTCACGTGGTCAACCATAACGTAATCACGTGGACCCAAGTAAGAGCGAGGCAGTGAAGAATTCAATGATTATTCTTAGGATTGGCAGGTTACTACCGACGTTTATCGCGAATTTTTTTAGATTGTTGAACCCCCTTACTTCCCTAACAAAGAGGAATCAGAAGTATGAGTGGAGCGTAGAACAAGAAGAGGCTTTTTAGACTTTGAAGAATGATTTATGTGATGCTCCTATCTTGTCGTTACCGGACGGAGTTGAGGATTTTATAGTTTACTGCAATGCATCGAATCAAGGACTAGGTTGTGTGCTCATGTAAAGAGGCAAGGTAATCGCATATGCATCGAGACAACTGATGATCCATGAGAAGAATTATACAACACACGACCTAGGGTTGGGAGTTGTCGTGTTTTCTCTTAAGACGTGGAGGCATTACCTGTATGGCACGAAGAGTGTTATCTACACGGATCACAAGAGCCTTCAGCATGTTTTTAACCAAAAGGAGTTAAATATGCGCCAAAGGAGGTGGATCGAGCTATTTAGTGATTATGAGTGTAAGATTTGCTACCATCCTGGTAAGGCAAATGGTGGCTGATGCGTTAAAAGTAGGAAAGAACGGGTGAAACCTAGACGTGTCCGAGCAATGGCTATGACCATTCAATCAAGACGAGTAAGAAGAATGATACTGGCAGCCCAAGGTGAGGCATTCAAGCAAGAAAACGTGCTCACAGAAAGGCTACATGGTTTAGATCAACAGATGGAAAGAAAAGGAGACAATAGTTTGTACTTTATGGATCGAATTTGGGTTCTATTGGTAGGAAGTGTAATGGATAA
>BQNB010009817.1:0-85729 GCA_026074375.1 Tanacetum coccineum
GGAAAAGCTTGTTAATTGCCTATAGAAATCGAACATAAAGCATATTTGGCGCCAAAACAATGTAATATGGATCTCACAGCAGCAGCAAAAAACCGTTTCATAGAACTTAACGAATTGATGGAATTAAGATATATCTACAAGGAAAGAACTAACAAATGGCATGAATCTAGGCTTCGAGGGGACAAAGATTTTAAGGTAGGAGACCTAGTATTGCTATTTAACTCTAGATTCAAGATGCATCCGGGTAAGCTCAAATCGAGATGGTACGGTCCAAATGTGGTAAAAACTGTGTATCTATATGGGACCGTGGAAATCACAGATAAAAACGAAGTCAGCTTCAAAGTCAATGGACAATGGTTAAAAAAATACCACGAAAGATATATTGATACGGAAGATAAAGAAGTGGTGGAATTCGAAGAAGATACAACATAAAGAGAAGCTGAAGAAAAGTCTAACTTAAAGACTTCGCTGTAAACAAAAGTGCTTCCCGGGAGACAACCCGGATTGTTATTTAATTTTATCGAGTCTGTCTTCCCAGACATCAATACGGCATATCCGCTCCATACCATCCGGCGTATTGATTGTCTGGGCGTTATCAGTCTTTATTTTTTATGCACTTTAAAAACATTATTGTCAGTTATGTCAATACGGCGTATTCATGCACATGATACGGTGTATTCAACAGACTGACCCGTATTTAGATACTTTTTACAGATTTCTCAATACGGCGTATTCCAGTTTATGGATACGGCGTATCGATCTCCTGTATAATTTGTTTAGTTTAGTTTAAATTAATCGTAGGTACCAAGATAGGAATACACATTTTTTTCCTATATTTTATACAGGACCTTGGAAGCAAAGAATATCGACGAATATTGGTGGAGAATTTACAAATCTGGAGATCTTGAAGTGTTGGAGTCTTGAAACTTCAAGGCAGCTGTTCAACACACAATCTTGCTCAATAAACTCAACATGGAAAATCTATCGAGCAAATATCAGGGGAGTTTCTTATTCTAATTCGTTTTAATTCCCGTATTTAATGTTTTATCTATACAACGAGGACGTTGTATAATTCAAGTAGGGGTGGAATTAGAATGTTTACTTGTCCTAATTTTCACAATAAAATGCCTAAATTATGCTCAAATTTAAAAAGATTTCAAACATACTTTTGTGAAATTACTTGATACATAACCTGCACACAATAACCCTTGTTAGATATTGTGAGGATTTAACCTTATCCGCTTCTAAATGTTTACCTAAATTCCACAAAAATATGAGTGTGCTGGTGATATAGTAGACTTTAGAACTTGGCTTAGTATATCTATTCGAGATCGCAATAATGAGTACTATAGATTTAGATGGAGTAACTTGTTTAAATTGGTAAATTTTAGGATTACACCCAAATCGCCTTTACATGTTGCTTAGTTAGTTAACCCCCATATAAACCCTTTGTTTACTCTTACTTTAAGAGTAAGATACCCCTAGAACAACCCGTAGAGCCAATCCTTTAGGAACTACACCAATTAGTTGTTTCGTTACACCTTTACACCTTAGCCTACCCTGTTAGACTAAGTTTTTATTTTGTAAAGTTTGTAAAGTTTCTATTTTGTAGAAATTTGCACATTGCAAATGGGAATGTATATTATAGTTAAAACTCATGTATTTTTACTACCATCGCAATTAATGGTACGTCCGAAGAATGAAGGAATTATCAAAGGAATTATCCAGAATTATTATGATCGTGAAGATGGTGAAACTACACCGAGTTTCGTAGTATAGTGTTAGCAAAAAAATCAAAAAAATTAGAAAAATTGTAACAAAAAAGAGAAGAAAAGTTTGAAGATAATCGTTTCGCAACTACCGAAGGAATCACACGAAGGATCGATTATTCGTTGATACAAATCGACGATGTAGAGTATTGTATAAAGTGGAAGATATCGCCACTTACCTTGTAAAGTATGTAAAGTATGGGATGTTTGGGAAGTTGACCGTTACGGGAATGCCAACTTAGGTTGTTGTTTTTGATCTATGACCAAGACGTTGTAAATAGTTGTGTCTTTATCATGGTGACGGTCGGGAAAAAGTGTCTAGCAACTTGTATTTTAGACTTAATCTATTTGTTTTATAATTTTTATTTAACAACAATTTAATTCCCTTTCCTAATCATTAACCATGGGTTTTACGCGAATAAGGATGTGATCGAGCGTGCATGTCTATTCCGTCGTTACGGCCATGTATGCATGTCCCAGCTGCCTTGTTGGTTTATTTTATTGTGAAAAGTTAGAAGAATCCATGACCCTATCATTTACTTTCTATTCTACTCTTTGCTTATTAGAGTGGGAGTGAGCAGTCACATGTGTCTATCCCGAGTTACGGGTGTGTATGTGTGGTCTTTGTCGCCCTCCTGGAATATTGGTATCGATAAAGATTAGTTAGAGTAATCAACCCTAAGCCTTCTCATATAAACTATCAACCTTATAAACTTTGTTACTCCTTAAAGCTTAGCAGTGGCGATGTGTGATCCTTGCCAAGCTTATGATATGCAATAACTCGTAAACGACGAGCATTTGAGCGAATTAGTATACATGTTTATCCACCTATATTAGTTGAGTGATAGCTTTGAGGTTTTCACTTACTATTTCGTGAGGTGTGTTGGTTGTGTATCTTGTAAAAGATCATAATAAAGGCTTTAACGGAAACTTACCCTTATGGATACATTTGAGTATAGACTTTACAAGGTCTACTTGAGGACATATTAGGATTCAAAGTGGGGGGTATTCATTGACATCAAATAACAATTATTTCTCATAGTCATCATTTATCCTTGCATTTAACCATTTTATATAATTATTTGCAAAAAAATTGTTCTTAATGATTATATTTGTGGAATTGCAGTAATTATGGTAGTACTTGTGAATATGTAGCAAAAGGCGCGCATTCTAGAGGCTTAAATGAAGGATATTTTGAATGATTACTATTCTGACTAAAACCAATACGCCGTATCCATCAAGGAAGATACGGGTATCTCGTGCCTCTCGCACTAGACTCACCAAACAGACCATCAATGGAAAGAAGATCAATATAGCGTATCCATTAAAAGCTCAATACGCCATATTTCAATGATCTAGTATGTGAATATTCTGGAAGATATATTTTTTTTTCTCTCTCGTTTTTTATCTACTTCTTTTTTCTTGATGTTTTATTTCACCGTTTATTTATTTTGTCGGTCTATTCTTTTTTTCTATTAACATTCTCTTATGTATCTTTCGGCTTTCTAAAGCGTGGTCTACCTATCAAGAAAATCGCAATACGCGTATCCAATCTCTTGGATACGCAGTATCGGAAGCTGCCTTCCCAGGACCATATAGTTACAAACTCAAAAATGAGTTTTAAGTGTGCAATTCATATTCGGATTACCATTAACCACACAAAGTATTTTTAGGAGAGAAAAAGAGCAGAGCGGGTCTTGCAACACATCAATCATAGAATACATACGGCGTGAATACTTTGTAATCGGTTTAGTTTTGTGTATCATTCGTTAACTCGGTTAGTGTGTACCTTGTGCTAAACCAATTACTCTTGTATTAATACCTCCGATAATCTCCACTCACCACCGCCACCAAAATCAGTCCATATCCAATCTCCTCCACCAGCTACCCCATCACCGGCACAGGAGCATAGCTCGACGGCACCCTCTTCATTATTATTGTTATCACCTGTCACCTGATCTTCACGCCACCACTGTAACAAGTGTACCAAACAGCCTGCATCATCTTTCCCACCATAATTAATCAACCACCGACAGATAGTATATATTACCGTATTGTTTAGGGTGAGAGGAAGATGATTCAAGATGGGGCATCCACCGCTGGGTCTAGTGGGTAATTATTGTTTAGGGTACCAACGGGCCTCTGGTCTAATAGTATGGAGGTTTTATCCTCCTAGGCAAGGTCTCAAGTTCGAGTCTTGTCTAGGGCGATAGGAGTTTCCTCCCGCGTGCGTAAAAGGAAGGGTGCCATTGCCTTCTGGGCTGGACCCAACTTGGTTGTGTGGGTCGCTACGCCTTCTGGGCTAGGGGCCATGTAGCTACAATTGTCGTTAAAAAAAAAACCTATTATCAAATAATATAAGAATAGTATTCCGTAAAGAAATGAAAATCACTTTAGGAAAAGTGATGACCAAATCTTCCCGAGTCGTATCCCAACGAAGCGTGAATTGAGAATCTCATTTACGTTTGTGATCACGTGATTTGAATTGTCAAGATTTGATTTGGATTCTATTTCTACAAATATAACGCAAATGCAAGAAAAGGCAACTAAAAACTAAGGAAATTAAGATTTAAGCACGAAAACGATAACGGGAATCTAAAAACGAGACTTAAAAACATAAATTATCAAATTTTAACCCTAAAAATGCAAATTTAATTTCAAGAGTCCAAAATGATTAAAAATTTTTTTAGAAAAAGAATTATATTTTTTTGATTTTTATTTTATTTTTTATGAATTAAAAACAATTTTAATCTAAAAATATTATAAAAAAATATTAAACTAATTTAGAAAAATCTGAAAAAATCAGGAAAAATACTTTTAACTATTTAAATCCTAAAAAATTAAAATGGTTTAACCAGCTTATCTTAATAAGCAAGAAATAAGCCCAAAAGGGGCTGAAAGGCTAAATGGCAAAAATAGGTTAAAAGAAATATTGTTTGAAGGACTAATGCAAAAGTCCCAAGGGAGCAGATGGTAAAGGGTGTGTGTGTTAAAGTGTTGGAGGTTAAGGTAGAGGTCCTAGGTTCGGGCCTGGGACTTCCCTATACTTCCAACATTTTTATTTTTCAAATTTTTTTTAATGAAAAAGCTAAATAAGACTAAAATAAGCACTTTTTGTAAAACATTCTTTTCTAAAAACCACTAATAAGCCAGAAATAAGCTACTTAAAGATGACAGAATGCTTAATAAAGATTTTGACAAATTTGGCTAAACTATTTTGCCTTTTGGACTAAATAAGCAATTTAGAAGACAAATAAGCTGAAAACAGATGAACATCTAAACCTAATAAGCACTTCTAACTAAAAATACGCAAACAAAAGAATCTAAAAAACACTAAAAGGGGTACCAAGACAGCAGACTTAAAAACAGTTTAAAGGATTATGACCAAAGTTTAAGCTATCTTTTTAAAGCTAATAAGCAAATGAAATAAGCTGCAAACTGAAAACAGATAAAGACTAAGACTCCAAGAACACAAATAAGCTGGATTTAAACAAAATGATTAAGAAAATAAGCTGAAAAAGGAATTTGAAAATGACAAACTTCACTTTTGTTTTTGGCTTTTTGAAAATAAAGACAGCTTTGAGCTCAAAATTAAGCTACTTAAGCTAAAAGCTAACCTTCAAAGTTCAAAACAGATAAATTTCAACCTATAAGCTACTAGAATACACCAAAAATAAGCAAGCTAAAACACTTAAAAAGCTAGAAAAAAGACTTATGAAAATGACATATTAGGCTACTAACTATGTTTTTGGCTTTTCAAGTTTTTGTAAAAAAACTAAATGGCTAACTGCAACCCTAAGAATAAGCTAGTAAAAGTTGTTATAAATCTAAAATAAGCTAAAACAGATTAAACTTACAACCTAGTGAACTAATGCTATAAAAATAAGAACCTAAAACAAACTTATACTATCTTAAATTTGAGATTGAAAAGTGGTGTTCAAACTTTTAAAACTGAAACCTATGAACTTGACAGATTAGAACTTAACAATCCAAATGACAATTGCAATACTTATGGACTCTAATCTGATGCATATAGAGATCAAACACAAGCTAAAACCAATACCAAAATGCATCTTATAAGAAGCTTAGCATATAAGCTGATATCAAAAGCTATGATCCCACAAATTCAAGACATGAATACTAAAAACCTTGAAAATAAGTTTTAAACCTTAAAAACTTTTGGAGCTTGATCAAAACATCTTAAATGGGCATAACAAAGTTGGACTTTTGGTCAAAAGAGACTCAAGTAGCACTAACATGGGTTAGTGCTGCTTGTGCCAAACACCCCTTTAAAAATTTAAAAACCATTTTAAGACTGAGACAGATTATGAAAAGCTTAAAAAGACTAAAACAGATTTATGACTAAGTATGATAAAGACTAAAAAGCAATTATGATTGAAAATTAAGCACTTATTAGTAAACTAATACTAAATGCAGTTTTAACTAAATAATAAGTAGTTTTATATCAAATCTATACTAAACTATATTTAAGCTATAAACTATATTAAATAAGCATAAACAAGCAGTATTAAGCAGAAATAAGCACAAAATAAGCAGTAAAACAAGCAAATGCAGAAAATAAGCTAAAATATGAAAAGTGAAAACTTACGAAACCCTTTGCTCAAAACAAAGGCATAAATGCTCTTAAGAGCTTATCAACAAGCTCTAGCTTGTTTGAAAACAAGCTAGTATGGTCATATAAGCCCATCTAGGTTTGGCTTATCTTCCAAGTTAAGCTGAGGTATTTTTATGGGTGGATTTTGAGTGAAATTAGCTTAGACACTATAAGCTATATAAAAGTTTATATTGCTTTAGTAAAACAGTTTAAACAAGAGCTTATATGAGCTTATCAGAACCATTTTCAAAACATATAATTCATTAACATAAAAACATAATTTAACATAAAAACTTAAAATTTCATTAATACTTAAAGAAACATTTACAAGACTTGAAAGAAAGTTACATTAAGCTGATTTAAACTAATATAAGCTATAAAATACAATAAAAAGCTACACTAGTTTGATTAAAACTACATGCCCTAATCTGTGGCACAATGGCCTCTATTTATAGATGAAGGAGGAAGGTTCTAGGTCTTCAAGTGTGTTTCTTCTGTGAGAGGGTTTAAGAGTGCTCTCCAAGCCTTTAATCTGAGCCCTTGAATCCATTTACATTGATCTCAGCCCTTGATTTAGTCCTGTCTAATCAATCACTAAAGGATTGCCAACGTGTCTTGTCATTTCTTGGGGTAATAGGTTAAATAGGGTTTGTCGGGTTGTAAGGTAGAATAGGTTAAGTGTGTTTGTCGGGTTGCAGGGAAAGGGATGGTGAATAGTGATTTTGGCAGGAAATGGTTTTATCAAGTGTTAGGGGGAAAGGACTAACGGGGTTAGGATTAGGGACTAACTGTGTAGTCCCTAAGGACTAACGGTGTATAGGTTTTAACAGGAATATGGTTGGGCTTTTGTTGGGCTTGGTTATTTAATTTTAGGCTTGGACTTTTATAAATGATTTAGGCTTATATCATGGGCTTTTAATTTAATAAATAAGCTTAATGGGCTGACTCGGCCCATTAACTTGGGTACGGGTTGGCCCAATAAGATGCTTATGTCCTCGACTTCGGCTTTGACTTTTCACGCTCTTTCTAATCTCGTGCTCGATTTTGTCTGTTTTAGCTTGATTTTTGTATTTTTGTCAAATATTCGTTCCCTGCACATCATAAATACAAAACACACATATACAATGCATTTTTGATATATTTTAGTCATTTTAGGCTCGTTTTATTAGGTAAAAGGTATGTGTAATTAAGCACATACCAAAATCCCCCCATACTAAGCTATTGCCGTGTCCTCACGCAATGCCATAAGTAAACACTTTAGAAAACTAAGAGTCTTAATTCCCCTCGACTAATTACCTCGAAAAGTAGCTAAGTGTTCATCTTAAGGAATTAAGAACTCAATAGCTTTGAAAAGCCCCGTTTTGACCATTTTTATATATCTACACTAATTACCACACATATTTTTTTTATTTTCCTTTTCTTTTTCTAACTAGAATGTTTGGACTTTCGTTATTTTCATAACCTTTAGGGTCATAGAATATGAAGCACTCCAATCCTAAAATGCCCAAAAAGGATAAATTCATCGTCCCCGATTTTTCACTTGTCCCAAACCAAGCTTAAAAACGAAATCACCGTTACATATAAGTTAAGATGCTAACACTACTCATATTTGTATCTTGTGAAACTTTTCACTCTCGACAATTATTATATCTTAGGTATATGTGCTTAATTTTAAATTTGACCATCCAATCAACATTTTAGATAGTTATAATCCTTCTAAGCTTTGTGTTTCACTTTTAGATCTATGAATTCAAAGGTGAGATTGCCCCATGTAGCGACTTTCCTCTCGGCACATCCCAACCTTGCGGCTAAGTGACCAGGATTTTGACACCTCACAAAGAGTAATTATCGAGACCTTCCGACTTTTGAATTTAACATTAAAAACTTCCGTTAAATTCACTTAGAGAGATTATAACTCAAAGCACGCTAATTCTTAAGAAAGTTAGTCTTAGTCCAAAAGCATATTTAAATTTTATAAAAAGAGATTTTAACTATTTTTATTTAACAACTATTATTTTATTTTTATGTTTTTGCTGAAATCATAATATATTACCTCCACCCTTTAAACGACTACCACATCGGTTATGAGCCGGCAAGAGGTAGTGGTCTTATTTCGGTGTCGGCCTCCGCCTTATATGAAGACTGAAACATCGGTTGTGAGCCGGCAAGATCCAGTAATCTGACAGGGTATTTATTTATACTTGTTCATTTTTTTTTCATTACACTCTTTTATATTACCACGGTATAGAAAATTTCTTTTTAGAAAATTCAAATATAAATTTGAACTAATACTAAATTTAACAATATTAGAAGAGCTTTATTTTTTATAAAATGGTGATTTTAAGTGGACTTTTAAGGTTGATTAATCCTAACTTGTCTAATTCCAAAAAGAGCACGTTATTATTAGTCATTTTAGAAGGTTTTATGGAGGAAAGCCACAAACTATACTTATGAGCTTGTAGATATCAACTAATCCCCTGTTTAGCATCAAACTTTATATTTAATCTATCTTTCTGATTCTTCGCAAATTTAAAATCTTTAATAAAAAGATTCGCGAATGCTTAGTCAAATAAACTAGCTTTGCATATTTAAAGTCAATTATGGAAACTTTTAAACTCTTTGGCTTGAAAAGCTAGAATTCACATTTTAAAGCTTCTTGTATAAAAGACTAGCTAAAGGTTAAGGCGACAAAGCTAAGAGTCAACACGCTCGATCGAGGTCAAAAATTTATTCTTATTCTACTAGCAGGAAAGGCAAACATTGTGACAAAAAAACATTCTTTTATTTTTGAAATGTTTTTTTAAAATTTTATTCATTTTCTTTGGTATTTTGGTGCGTAAAAAACTAGGATTACGTTGGAAACACGACGCAGTACGATCAAATCGATAGATTCTCTCCATAATAGAACTGAACATTGCTCTCAATGTTTTAAGAAGGGCCTCTACGTAAATCTAAAGCCGTTTATTAATTATGCTAATAGATAAACATTAGTCAATAAAATCTAGGATATTGGATTCCCATATAGAAGTATGAAAAGGATTGAAGCTCGAGTGAACGGAGGGACATACCACGGAGCATGAGAGGCTTCATAATCGGGCAATCTGAACATAAAACACAGCACCAAAACACGGAAAATAAAGAAGGCGAGCCTCACACGGTCACACTTATTAGAAAATAAAAAGAAGATAGAAACACGGGTTGCCTCCCGAGAAGCGCTTTGTATTTGATAACCAAGTCACGAGCCTGACTCAACCTCGAATCTATTGATCTATAGGGAAGGTTTGGAGATTCGGTAAAACCATAGGTGGTATGTCCCCTCCAAAGTAATGTTTGAGTCTATGACCGTTCACCTTAAAGTTTGGCCCGTTAGTTGAAGATAACTCGACGGTGCCATATGGGAAAACTTGGGCAACGGTGAACGGTCCGGTCCAACGGGTTTTGAGCTTGCCCGAGAAAATCTTTAATCGAGAATTGAAGAGAAGAACTCGATCACCAACGTTGAAAACGCAGTTTTTAATCTTGGAGTCATGAATCTCTTCGTTTTTCTCTTGTATAGATGAAAGGAGTTTCTCGTTAGGCTTGATCCGGAGTTCATTTATCATTCATATGAAACTTTCCGGTGATCACCCGCGGTCTTGAGGTCAAAATTGCAATGTTTCAAGGCCCAATAGGCCTTGTGTTCAAGTTCGATAGGAATATGACAATCCTTTCCGTACACTAACTTATATGGAGTGCACTCGATGGGTGTTTTGAAAGCGGTACAGAAGGCCCATAAAGCATCATCTAATTTATCGGACCATGAAGCACGATTTTTGCCTACGGTCCTTTCCAAGATACGTTTCAAACCATGATTTGAAACCTCCACTTGTTTACTCGTTTGTGGATGATACGCGGTAGAAAGACGGTGAGTAACTCCATACTTAAGCATGACCTTTGCAAATTGGTCATTGCAAAAGTAAGTACACGGATCACTAATTTAGCACGAGGAGTTCCAATCGGAGAAGAGATGTTTCAAAATTTTTAGGACAACTAGGGTCGTTAGAGGGAGTGCTTTTTGTTCCAACCCATTTAGACAATTAGTAACGCCACGAAAATGTACTTATTCCTCAAGAAGACGGGGAATTCCCATGAAATTGATTTGCCATACGTCAAAGATTAATCCCCTACTTGATTTGCATTTTGGGGCGCATTTCATCTTTTACGGAGGATTTTTCCTTGACGTTGACAAGCGTCACACCGTGTGACCAAGTCATGGGCATCTTGGTAAATAGTCGGCCAATAAAAACCGGAATCAAAGACTTTTTTAGCGGTGTAGTTGGCACCATGATGTCCCTCGGTGGGTCCATTATGGCAAGTGCGAGGATGTCAACAGCTTCTTGGCCAAAAACATACCGTCTAATCACTTGATCCGCACATATTCTAAACAAGGTACGGGATCGTCCCAGAAATAATGCTTAACATCTTTAAAGAATTTTTTCTTTTGTTGGGACGACATCCCTTTCACAATAAAATTCCTCGCATGGTAGTTTGCAATGTCGGCAAACCATGGGGTACTAGAATCACCTCGAAAGGTAACCATACCAAGAGTCTTAAGAGGAAATGTTTCGGTAATTTCCTTGTTCTCGAGAAAACATCTTGGTGGGGATTTTCAAGTCTTGATAAGTGGTCGGCCGCGAGATTCTCCGCTCCTTTTTTATCACGAATAATGACCAATCAATCTTTAGAGTAGAGAAATATCAAGAGCTAATCTCGATTTAGCATCTTGCTTGGCAAGAAGATATTTGGGAGTCGAGTGGTGGTCCATATACACTATGTTTTTGATAAGATAAGTAAGCCCAGAATTTCTTAAAAAGCATACACAGGGTTAAAATCTTTCTCCGTCATAGTGTAATGTGCTTGAGCATCCGTATGGTTTATAGATAGTGTATAGGTTGAAAATTGTTTGGTTTAAGTTGCCCAGGGACTTGCACAAAACGCGTAATACATAGTGTTCACCACATAATTTCAAATGGTATGTCTCAATCGGGGTCAAACTAAAATCCGGAGGCTTTCGGTTAAACTTCTTCTTAAGTATATTAAAACGCTTCGATACACTCTTTAGAGAAGAAGAACGGGGTTTCTTTTTCTAGAAGATGGGTCATCGGCCGGGCAATTTTAGAGAAATCTTGAATAAATCGACGATAGAACCTGGCGTGACCTAAAAAACTTGGAACACCTTTGACAGAAGTGGAATGAGGTAACTTTGCTATAACATCAACTTTAGCTCTATCGACCTCAATTCCTGATTTAGAGATTTTGTGGCCGAGGACAATGCCCTCTTTAACCATAAAATAGCTCTTCTCCTAATTTAGAACAAGATTAGTGTCTTCGCACCGTTTGAGCATTTTGTCTAAATGGGAGAGGCAAGAAGAGAAAGAATCTCTGAAGACCGAGAAGTCGTCCATGAAGACTTCCATTGTTTCCTCGATCATGTCGTGGAAAATAGCCATCATGCACCTTTGGAACGTGCCCAGAGCATTGCATAAACCGAAAGTCATACATCGGTAGGCAAACATTCCATAAGGGCAGGTGAAGGTGGTCTTCTCTTGGTCTTTCGGGTCAATAGAAATCTGAAAGTATCCGGAAAATCCATCTAAAAAGCAATAATACTCATTCCCTGCTAGTCGTTCTAACATTTGGTCCATAAAAGGCAATAGGAAATGGTCTTTTCGGGTAGCATCATTTAACTTTTGGTAATCAATACAAATCGCCACTGATAATAGTTAGTCCAATGATCAACTCATTATCTTCATTAGTTACTACGGGTCATGCCGCCCTTTTGGGCACACAATGATTGGGCTAACCACGGGCTTATCGGCGATAAGGTAAATCAATTCGCAACAAGGGAAGTTTGATAACCTCTGATTATTTGGGTTAACCCTTCTTTGATGTTGAATTTTCGGTTTAGATTCATCCTCCATTAATATTTTGTGAGTACAAAATTGAGGGTCAATGCCCTTTATATCGGAGATTTTCCAAGCGATAGCACGCTTGTGTGACTTTAAAACCTTTAGAATCGGATCTTCTCATTATCTTTTAAGTTTTTAGCAATTATGATGGGTAGTTTAGCGGTACCCTCAAAAAATGATATCAAGATGCGGCAGGTAATCCTTAAGCTCAAGCTTCCTCCTCTTTCCTCCCTTCTCCTACCCCCTCCCCTCCCCTTCTACTCCTTCCTTCTTCTCCTCCTCTCTATCCACCATCTCTACCCTCCCCCTCCTCCCCCCTCCTCTACTTCTCCTTCTTATTCTTCCTACCCCCCCCCTCCTCCTACCCCTACCTTCCTTCCTACTATCCTTACTTCCTTCCTTATCTGTCTCTTCTACCCATCTCCCTTTACCCCCCCCTTCCCCTCCCCATCTCCCCTCTAAGGATCCCCCCTCCCTCCCTCTTCTCTACTCCCCTTCCTCCCCCTCTCTCCCTCCCCCTCCTCCTTTCCCTCTCCTCTTTCCCCTTTCTTATTCGTTCCCTCCTTTTCCCCTCTCCTCCTCCCCCCTCCTTCTTTTCCTATTTCTCCTCCCCTCCCTCTCCTCTCCCCTCTACTCCCCTCTCTTCCCTCCCCCCCTACCCCCTACTCCCCTCCCTCCTCTTCTTCCTTCCCATCTCCCCCCCCTTCTCCTCCTCCCCCCCCTACCTCTTCTCCCCTCTCTCTCCCCTACCCTTCTTCCCCTTCCCCCCTCCCTCTCTCCTTCCTCCCTCCCTCCCCCCTCCCCCCCTCTTCCCCTAAGCCTCCCTTCTCTCCTCTTCCCCCTCTCTCTCTCCATCTCCTCTTCTCCTCCCTCCTCCTTCTCCCCTCCTCTCCTCCCCCCTTACTCCTCCCTCCCCTTCTCCCTACCCCCTCACCCCCCTCTCCTTCTCCTCTCCTTCCCCCTCCCTTCCCCTCCTCCCCCCCCTCTCCCCCCCCTCTTTTTCCTCTCCCTCCCTTTCTCCCCTTCCCCTTCCCTTAACCCCCTCCCTTCCCCCCACCTCCCCTCCTCCCCTCTCCCTCTCCCCTCCCTCTCCCCCCCCTTCTCCTTCTCTCTCTCTCCCTCCTCTCTTCCCTTTCTAAGGCTCTTTCTCCCCCCTTCCTTCCCTACTCCTCTCTCCCTACCCCCTCCCTCTCTCCCTCCTCCTCCTACCTCTTCTTCCCTTCTCTAACCCTCCCCTTTCCCTTCTCCCCCCCCCCTCCCCTCCCTCTCACTACCCCTCTCTCCCTCACCCTCTTCCCCCTCTCTCTTATCTCTCCTCCCTCCTACCCCGCCCTCCTCCCTTCCCCTAGAGCTACCCCCTAGCTTTCTCTCCTCTCCCTGCCCCATTCTCTTCCCCTACCTCTCCTTTTCCCTCTCCCTTCTCCTCTTCCCCTCTTTCCTTTCTCTACCCCCCCTCTCCCCCCTCTCTACTCTTCTACTCCTCTACCTCTCTCTCTCCCTCCTACCCTCCCTTCCCCCCTTCTTCCCCTTCTTCTCTTCCTCTCCTTTACTCCCCCTCCCCCATCCTAGCTCTCTCTCCCTCCCCCTCTCTTTTTTTCTCCCTTTTTCCCTCCCTTCTCCTCCCCTCTCCCTCCTTTCCCTTTCCCTCCCTATCTACCCCCCTAACCCCTTTATCCCTACTAACCCTCCCTACTCCCTCTTCCCCCTAAGTGCTCCAACCCCCCCCCTCTTTCTCCAACTTCCCCCCATCCCCCTCCATCCTCACCACCTCCTCCCTCCTCATCCCCCCCCAACACCCACCCACCCCACCACCCCACCACTCCTCTCCATCCTCTTACCTCCTTCTCTCTATCTACTCCCCCTACCTCTACCCCCTCCTCCCTACCCCCTCTCCCCTCTTTCCCCCCTCCTAAGGCCTCCCCCTCTCCTCCTTCCTTCTTCTCTCTCTTCTTCCCCTATCCCCCTTCACTCCCCCTCTCCCCCTCTCTCCCTCCTCCCCTTCCCTCCCCTCCTTCCCTCCCCTCTTTCTCTTTCCCTCCCCTCTCTTTCTCTCCCCTCCCTACACCCCCTCTCCCTTTTCTCTCTCTTTCTCCCTTCTCCCCTACTCACCTCCTCCTCCCTCTCTCAACACTTTCATCACACCCTTACAACTCTCTACTTCACCTACAACCCTCCCATCTCCTCCCTACCCCCTCCCTCTCTACACTCTACCCATCTCCCCCCCTACCCCTCCTTCTCTTCCCTCCTCTTTCTTATCCCCTAATTCCCTCTTCCACTCTCCTCTCTCTTTCCCCTCCTTCTTCTATCTCCCTCCTCCTACTTCCTTCTCCCTTTACCTTTCTCCCCCCCTCTCTCCCCCTCTCCTTCCCTTCTTTCCCCTTTCTCCCCCTCACCACCACCACTAACCCCCCACAAACACCACACCACACACACCCACACTCCACACAACCACCACAACACCAACCCACCACCACATACCCACCCCATCCACCAACCCCCACTAACCACCACCACTAATTCAAACACACCACATACACACCCTCACACCCACCCCACCCCACAACCACCCCACCCCACCAACTCCCACCACCTACCAACCCCAAAACCACCCCCCACTCCACACACACCCATACCAACCCACACAACACCAACACCCAACACACCAAACAAAACACCACACAACACCCCCCAACCCCAACCACAACCCACCCCACACACACACAACCACACATAAAACCACACCCACACTCCCACACACCACCCAACCACCCACCACCACCACAACACACAACACCAAACACACCACCCCCCCTCACACCCCACCACCACCAACCCCACAAACACACCACCCCCACCCCAACCACACTACAACCACAACACCAATACAACACCAAACACACACACCCACACCCAACCCCACTAAAATAATTTAATAAACCCAACTCACCAAACCTCCCCACACACATCACCCACCTTACAACAACACCCACCACAACACACCCACCTCACAACACCACCAACTCCACCACCCACCAAACCACACCCAAAACCACAAAACTACCAACCCACCCCACCACCCACAAACCAACAACACCCAACAACCCCTCCCCACAACCCAAACCCACCACCCCCCACCCACCACCCACATCCACCAACACATCCACAACAAAAATCCAACCCCAAACCCCCCCAAAAACCCACACCCCAACACCCAAACAAATCACCCCACAAAAACACACCACCCACCCCAACCACCACCCCCCCAACACCTCACCCCACCCCAAACCACCACACCCACACACCCCCAAACCCCACCCAACCCACACACTCCAACAACACCACACACCAACACCCACAACCACCACCCAACACCCCACAACACATACAACACCAACACAAACACCCCCCACAAACACACCACACCCACCCACACAAACACCCAATCACACACCACACCCAACCCACCAACACCCACCCCCACCCCCCACCACCAACCCAACAAACCCCAAACCACCACCACAACCACCCACAACACAACCCAACACCCCACACACACAAAAACACACCACACCACACACAACCACAAATCAAACACAAAAACCCCCACCACACACCCCCCCCAACCAAACACCACCCCCCCCCCACCCCCCACAACCCCACCCCCCCACACCCCCAAACCCACACATCCGATCCCCACTCCAATCCTCTCCCCCACACCTACCCCCACACCCCCTCCTCCCCCTTCTCCTCTTCCCCTACCAACCCCCCCCCACACCCACCACCACACCCCACACACACCACCCTCCCAACCACCTACCACTCTCTCCCCCCTCCTCCCCTTTCTTCCCTACCCTCTCCTTTCCCTTCCTCTCATCCCCTCTTTCTCCTCTCCTCCCTCCCCCCTTCCCCCTTTCCCTCCCCCTCTCCTCTCCTCTTCCTACCTCCTCCTCTCTATCTTCACTTAACCATCCTCCTCTCCTCTCCCCTTCTACTTCCCCTTTACCCTACCCTCTCCCCCCCCTCCTTCCTACCCTCTTCCCCTCCCTTCCTCTTCCCTACCTCCCCCCTCCTTCCCCCTCCTCCCCCCTTCTCCCTCCTTCCCCCCCTCTTTTCTCCTCCCCCCCCTCCTTTTTATTTTTTCTTCTTCCCTCCCCTCCTCTCTCTCTCCTCCTTCCTTCTCCCCTCTCCCCTCTTCCCCTCTTCCTCTCCTTCCTCCCTTCCTCCCTCTTCTATCTCTCCCCTCCTAAGGTCTTCTCCCCCTCCCCTCCCTCTCCTCTTCTCTCTTTCCTACTCTCCCCTTACTCTCTTTTCTCTTTCCTTCTCCCCTCCCCCACCTTCCTTCCCCCCATTCCTCCTTCCCCTAAGGATCTTCCCTTTTTCCCCTCCTCTTCCCCTACCTTCCCTTCCCTTCCTTATCCCCCCTTCCCCCTCTCCCCCCTCTCTCCCTCCCCTCTTCCCTCTCTCCCCTTCTCTATTCCCCCTTCCCTCCTCCCCCTCCTCTCTCCCCCTCTCTCCCCCCCCCCTACTACTCCCTCTCCCCTACTCCTCTCTACTCCTCCCCCTGTCCTCTCTCTCTATCCTCTTTCCCTTCCTACCCCCCCTCTCCTCTAAGCCCCCTCTACTCCCTCTACTCTCTCTCCCTCTCTCCCTCCTCTCTCCCCCCTCTCCCTCCCTATCTTAACCTTTTCCCCTCTCCTACCCCTCCCCTACTTCTCCTCTCCTCTCTCCTCTCTTCTTCCCCTTCCCCCTACTGTTTTCCCTCCCCCTTCCCTCCTTCCCGCTCTTCCCTACCTCTCCCCTCCTTACCTCCCTCTCCCTCCTCCCTCTCCTCCTTTCTCCCCTCTCTCCTCTTTACTCCCTTTCTCCTCTCCTTCCCCTCCCCTCTCCCTCCCTACTCCTTTCCCTCTTCTTTCTCTCTATTCTCTAACTCCCCCCCCGCTCTACTCCTTCTTTCTACTCTCCCCCCCTAAGCTTCCCTCCTCTTCTCCCCTACCCTCCCCTCCCTACTTCCCCTTTCTATCCCCTATAAGGCCTCTCTCTTCTCTTCCCCTCCCTCCCTACTACCTTCTCCCTCCCCCTCCTCCCTCCTCCCCCCTTCCTCTCCTCTCTTCCTCTTTCCCCTCCCCTCCTACCCTCCTTCCCCTCCTTCCTTTTTCTCCTCTTCCCCTCCCCTAGGCCCCTCCTCCCTCCCCTCTTCTCTTCCCCTCCTCCCCTTCCCCCCTTCTCTCCCTACCCCTCTCTCTCCCCCCCTCTCCCCCTCCTTCTTCTCTCCTCCCCTCTCCTCTCCTTCCCTCTCCTCTCCCTTCCTCTTCCCCTCTCTCCCCCTCCACCCTCCCTCTCCTCCTCTCTCCCTTCCTCTTCATCTATCCCCCCCCTCTCCCTCCCTCCCTTCCCCCTCTCTACATCTTCCCTTCCCTCCTCCTCCTCTCCCTCCTCTACTCTCCCCTCTTCTTCTCCTTCTCCCCTTCCTTCCTCCCCTAAGCCTTCCTCCTCCTCTCTCTCCCTCTCCTCCTCCCATTCCACTCCCCCTCCCCTCCTTCCCCCCCCTACTCCTACCTCCTCTCCCTCCTCTCTCCCCCTCCCCCTACTACTCTCCCTCCCCCCCCCTTTCTCCTCTCCCCCCCCCTCCCCCTATTCCCCCCTCCTCTCCTCCTCTCTCCCTCCCTCACTCCCCCCCTCCCCTCCCTTCCCTCTCCCCCCCCCCCTTCTCCTCCCCCTCCTTCTCCTCCCCCTCTTCCCCGCCTTCCCTCTTCTCCTTCTCTCTTCTTTTTCCCTACTCTTCCCTTTCTGACCTCCCCTCTCTCCTCTCCCCCTCCTCCTCCCCCTCCCCCTCCCTCCTCCCTGCCTCTTCCTCTACCCCCTCCTCTCCTTCTCCCCTTCTATCCTACCCTCTCTAACCCTCTACTCTCGCCTTCTCTCTATCCTCCTATCTCTCCCCCTCCCATCCTTTCACCCCACCCTCTCTATCCCCTTCCCTCTACTCACTTCCTCCCCTCCCCTTTTTCTCCCTACTCCTCTCTCTCCTCTCCCTACCCTCTCTCCTCACACTCCCTCCCACTACTCTCCTCTCCTTCTCCTCTCTCCCTCCCATCCCCCCCTCTCTCCCTCCACCCCCCTCCTCTCCTCCCCCTTCTCCTCACCTCTTCTCCCAACCTACTCCCCCTACCCCATTCCCCTTCACACCTCTCCCACACCCCACATACCCACCTTCCCACCACAACACTCCCCCTCTTCTCTCTTTCCCCCCCTCTCCTACCTCACATACCTTTCTCCTTACTCTTTCTCCACCCTCCTACCCTTTCCCTCTACCTCCTTCTCTCTCCCTCTCCATCCTTTTTCCCCCTACCTCTTTCCTCTCTCCTTCTCCTCCCCAACTCTCTCCCCCTCTCTCCCCCTCTCTTCTACCCCTCCCCTTCTACCCTATTCCCTCCCCTCTCTTCCCTCCCCCCCTCTACTCCCCTCCTCCCTCTCCTCCTCTCTCTTCCCCCCCCTCCTCTACCTCTTTCTCCCCCTTCTCCTCCCTCTCTCCTCTTTCCTCCTCTCCCCCTTCCTTAAGCTCTCTCTCCTCCTTTCCCCTTCTTACTCTCCCCTCCCTCAACCCCTTCTTGCTCTCCCTCCCTCCCCCCCTACTCTTTTCCCCTCCCTCTCTCCCTTCCCTCCTCCTTCCCCCCCCTACCCCCTCCTCTCCTCCCCCCTCTTCTCCTTTTCCCTTTAAGGCCCCCTCTCTCTCCCTCCCCTCCCCCCCTCCTCCCTCTCCTAAGCCCCCTACCCCTCTCTCCTTCTTTCTCCTTCTTTCCTCTCCCTTCTCCCTCTCTCTCTCTACTTCCCCTCTACTGCTTCCCCCTTCCCTCTTCCTCCCTCCTTCCCCCCTCCCTTCCTCTCTTCTTCCCTCTCTTCCCTCCCCCCCCTCTCCCCTCCCTCTACCTTCCTCTCTGTGTGTGTGTGTGTCCCCTTCCTCCCCTCTCTCTTCTGCCTCCCTCCCTTACTCCCCCCTCTCCCGCTCTCCCCTCTCTCCGTTTTCGTCCCTCTGCCCTCCCTCTCGCTACTCTTTCTTTCTACTAGCCTCTCCCCCTCCCCCTGCCCTCCCTCCTTCTCCTCCTTACCTCTCCCCCCCTACTTCCCCTTCCCTCTCTCCCTCTCCCCCCCTTCCCTCCCCTCCCCTCCCCTCTCCCTTATCCTCCTCTCTTCCCTTCCTCTACTTCCCCCCTCCTCTCTCTCCCTTTCTCCTCTTCTCCCCCTCCCTCTTCTCTTCTCCCCCCCTCTTCCTCTACTTCTCCTCTACTCTTCTTCCCCTCTCTTCTTCTCCTTCTCCTCTCCTCTCCCTTCGTCTCCCTCCTCCCTCTCCCCCCCCTCCTTCCCTACTCTCTTCTCCCCTCCTCTCCCTACCTCCCTCCCCCTACCTCCTCCCTCTCTCTTCCCCCCCTCCCCCTTCTCTGTCCTTTCCTACCCTCTCCCCCCTCCCTCTTCCTTCCTTCTCCCCCTCCCTTCTCCACTACCCCCTCTCCCCCCCCTCTCCCCTTTCCCTCTAATTCTCCCTCACTCACCCCCCGGTCCCCTTCCCACTCTTCCCCTCCCCTCCTTCTCTCCCCTACTCTCTTTCTCTCCCCTACTCCCTATTACCCTCCCCCCTCTCCTCCTCTACCCCCCTCCTCCTTCTTTCCTTCCTCTCCTCTTCCTCTTCCCCTCCGTCCCCCCTCCTTCCCACTCTCCTCCCCTCCCTCTCTCCCTCCCTCTCCCCTTCTCCTCCTACCTCTCATCCCCTTCCCCTTCGCCTCCCTCTCTCTTCCTACCCTCTCTCCCCCCCCTCCTTCTTTCTTCCCCCTCTCCCTCTCCCTTCTTACTCCCCCGTCCCCTTCCATGCTCTCCCTCCCTCTTCTCCCCACCCCTCCGTCCCCTCTCCCCTCCCTCCCTCCCTATCCTCTTCCCCCTCCTCCCCATCTCTCCCCCCTTCCCCCTTCTCCTCTCCCTCCTCCTCCTACCTCCCCCTTCCCTCTCTCTCACCCTCTACCTTCTCTTCCCTTCTCCTCTCTCCAACCCCCTCTCCCTCTTCTCCCCTCCCTCTCTTCCTTCCCCTCTCTCCTACTCTCCCTTCCTTCCCCTCCCTAAGCCCTCCCTTCTCTACCCCTCTTCTCACCTTCCTCTTCCCTTCCCCTCCTCCTCCTCTCTTTCCCTCCTCTTCTCTCCCTCCCTCCTCTCCTCCTTCTCCTTCTCCTACCCTTCGTCTCCCTTCTCTTTCCTCCCCTCCTTCCTCCCTCCTTTCTCCCCCTTCCCTCTCTCACCCCTCCCTCTCCCCCCTCGCCCCCCCCCCCTCCCCTACCCCTTTCTTCTTCCCTCCTCCCTCCCCTCCCTCCCTCCTACCTCCTCTCCCTCTCCCCTTCTCTCTCCTCCTCCTCCCCTCCCCCCCCCCATCTCTCCCCTCCCTATCCTCCTCCTCTCCCCCCCCCTTCCCCTACCTCTCTCTCTCCCTCTTCCTCCTCTTCCCGTCCCCTTACTCTCCCCCCCTCCCCTCCCCTCTCTCCCTTACCCCCTCTCCCTCTTCTCTCCTCTTCCCCCCCTCCCTCCTCCTCTTCTCTCCCTCCTCCCTACCCTATCCTCCCCCCCCCCCTTTTCTTTTCCCTCCCCTTCTTTCCTCCCTCTCTCTTTTCCTCCCCCCTCTCTCTCTCCCTCCTCCTTTCCCCCTCATCTCCCTCCCCCCCCTTCCCCTCACCTCTCCTTCCCCCCCTCCTCCTCTTCCCCTCCTCCCCCCGCCTTCTCTTTCTTACCCTAGCCTTCTTTCCACCCCCTACCCCCTTCTCTTTTTCCCCCCCCCTCCTCTCCCTCTCCCTCTCTCCTTCCCTCCCCCCCTCTCCCTTGCCCTTCCCCCTCCCCCCCCCCTCCCTCCTTCTCTCCTTTCCTCCTACCCTACGAAGCTCCTCCTCCCTCTCTCCTCCTCCTTACCTCTCCCCCTCCTCTTCTCTCCCTCTCCCTCTCTTCTACCCTCTCTCTCTCTTAGCCTCCATTCCTCCTCTTCTCCCTCTCCTCCCCCCCCTCCCTAGATCTCCCCTCCTCCTCTTCCCTTTCCTCTCCCTCTCCCCTCTCCTCTCCCCTTACCTCCCTCCCCCCCTCTTCCTCTCCTTCTCCCTCCCCCACCCCTTCTCTTCTCCCCCTCCTTATTCCTTCTCCCCTACCTCTCTCCCCTCCTTCTCCCCCCTTCCCCTCCTCCCCTCCTCTCCTTTTATCTTCCCCCCCTCCCCTCCCCCTCTCTCCTCCCCTCCCCCCTACTCTACCCTCCTCTTCTCTCCTCCCCTCTCTCCCCCCCCCTACCCCCCCCCTTTTCCTCCCCTCCTCTTCTTCTTACCTCTTCTCCCCTCCTGCTTTCTCCCCCCTTCTCCCCTCCCCCCCCTCTCCTTCTCTACTTCTCCTACCCTCCTTCCTACCCCTCTCTCCCTTCCTTCTCTATCCTCTCTCTCCCTCCTTCTTCCCTCTCCCCCCCCCTCCCCTCTCTCTCCCCCCCTCTCTCTCCCTCCTCCCTCTCCTCTCCCCTCCCCCTCTTCCTTTCCTACTTCCTCTCCCCTCTCTTCCCCCTCCCTCCTCTACCTCCCTTCTATCTCTCTACTCCCCTCCTTCTCCCTCCTCCCTCTTTCTCTTCCTCCCCTCCTTACCCTAAGCCTCTTCCTCCTTTACTCTCTCTTCCTCTCTTCTAATCTTCTCTTTCCTCCTCCTCCCCCCCCTTTTCTCCTTACCTCTTCCCCCCCCTCCCCTCCTTCTCCCTCCCCCTACCTCTCCCCTTCTCCTCCTCCTTCCCTCTTCCCTTCTAAACCTCTTCCTCTCTCCCCTCCCCCTTCCTCCCTCCCCCTTCCCCCCCCTCTCTCTCTACTCCCTCCTTTCCACGCTCCTAACTACTCTCACCCTCCACCCCCTCTACTCCATCCTTCCTCACCATACTACCAAACACCCTTATTCTCATCACCACCACACAACTACCCCTCAACCCAACCTCTCCTCACCCCACCCAACACCTCCCCCCCCCTTCCATACCACCCCACAACCCACCCACCCTCTAACATCCTCCTCCCCTCTCCTATCCCCTCCCCTTCACTCTCCCCCCCCTCCCCTCTCCCTCTACCCCCCTCTCTTCTACTTCCTTCTAACCTCCCCTCTCCCCCCCTCTCCCCCCCTTTCCTTCTTCCCTCTCTTCTCTCCTCCCCTCCCCCTATCCCTCCCTCCTCCCTCCCCCCTTTCTTCCTTTCCCCTCTCTTCCCTCCTTCTCTCCCCCTCCCCCCTCCTTCTCCCCTTCCTCTTCTCCTCCCCCTCTTCTTCTCCTCTCTCCCCTCTCTACTCCCCTTCCCTTCCCTACCACCTCCTCCTCTAACCCTCTCCCCCTCCCCTATCCCCTTCCCTCTCCCTTCTCTTAAGCTCCCCCCTCATATTTCCCCCTCTTTCTCTTCCCCTTCCCCTTTACCCTCCCTACCTTCTCCTCCTCCCCACTCTCCCCCTCTTCTCCTCCTCCCACTTCCCCCTCTTCCTCTTTCCTACCTCTACCCCTCTCCCACTTACTCTTCCCTTCCTCTACTCCCTCCTCTCCTCTCCCCCTATCCTACTCCTCTCCCCTTACCCTCCCCCCCTTTCCTCTCTCCTATCTCTCCTCCCTTCCCCCTCACCCTCCTCCTCCCTCTCCTCCCTCTCCCTCCCCTCTCTTACCCTTCCTTACCTACCCCTCCTTCTCCCCCTCTTTCTCCATTCTCCTCCTCTAAGTCTTATCCCCCCCCTCTCTCCTTCTCTCTGTCCTCTCTTCCCTCCCCCCCCCCTCCTCCCCCTCCCTCTCTGCTCTCTCCCTCTTCCTTCCTTCCCCTCTCCCTCCCCCCCCCTTCCTCCCTTCCTCTCCCTCCTCTCTCCTCCTCCCTCCCTCCTATCCCCCTCCCCCTCCTCTTACTAAGGCCTCTCTCCTCCCCCTCCTCCCCCTCTCCTCCCCCTCTTTCTCTCTCTCCTCCCCTCTCTCTCTTCTCCCCTTCTCCCTCCCCTCTCTCCTTCTTCCTCCCTCTCTCCTCTCTCTCTCTCCCTTCCTCTCTCCCTCTCCTCCCCTTCCCCCCTCCCCCTCCCTACTCTCTTCCATCCCTTCCTTCCTTTCTACTCCCTTCCTTAAGGATTCACCACATCCTCAACACTCTCTCCTTCACACCCTCACCTATCCTTCTCCCCTCTCTCCCCCTCTCCCTCCCACTCCCACGCTTCTCCCCACCTCCCCCCCCCAACCCCACCCTAACCACCCCTCTCTCTCCCTAATATCCTACCCTCCCCCACCCTCTCCATCCCATACTCCCCCCCCACTCACACCTCTCTACCCACCTCCCCTCCCCCTCTCTCCCCTTCCCCCTCTACCTCTATTCTCTCCCCTCCCTCCCCCTCTCTCCCCCACTTCTCTCTCCCTCCCTCCTCCCTACCTCCCCCCTCTCTCTCTTTCTCCCCTACTTTCCCCCCTTTCTCTCACCCTTTCTCTCCCCCCTCCTCCCCTCCTACCCCTTCCTTCTCTCCCCCTACCCCCTCCGCCCTCTTCCTCCTCCCCCTCTTCCCCTTCCTCCCTGTCTACCCTATTACCTCTCCTCTTCTTTACCTCCTCTCCCCTCCCCCCCCTCCCCCCCCCTCCCTCCTCTTTACCCCCCCTCCCCCTCCCTTTCCCTCTCTATTCTAACTCTCCCTCCCCTTCTCTTCCTCTCCTTTCCCTCCCCCCTCCTCCCCATCTCCCCCCCCTCCCTCTCCCCTCTTTCCCTCTCCTCCTCCCCCTCCTCTCCCCCTCCTCTCTTTCCCTTTCCTCCCCTTCCCTCCCTCCCTCCTCCCCCCCCCCCCTACCTACCTCCCCTCCCTCTCTCCCCTCCTTTTTCCCCTTCCCCCCCCCCCCCCTCCCCCCCCTCTCTCCTACTCCTCCTTCTTTCTTCGCTCCCCTCCCCCCTCCCGACCCCTTCCCCTCCCCCCTCTACCCTCTACCCCTCTATCTCTCTTCCCTCCCCTCCCTATCCCCTTCTCCCCTACTTAAGGCTCTCTTTCATCTCTTCCCCCCCTACCCTCCCCTTTTTCTCCCCTCCCCCCCCCCTCTTCCTCTTACTCTCTCTCTCCCCTCCGTACCCTCTTTCTTCCCCCCCCTCCTTCCTCCTCCGCCCCTCTTCTCTTCCCTTCCCCCTCCCCCCCCCCTATTTCTCCCCTAGCCCCTCCCTCTTCTCCTTCTCTCCCTCCCCCCCTCCCCGTCCCTCTACCCTCCTTCCCACTTTCCCTCTCCTCCTCCCTCCCCCCCTTCCTCCCCCCCTTCTCTCTCTTTCCTCTCACCCCTCCCCCTCCTCCGTCCTCCCCCTCTCCCTATACCGCCCCCCCCCCTTCTCTCCTGCCTCTCCTACTCTCTACTCTCTCTAAGGCCCCCCTTTCCTCGTCTCTCCCCTCCTCTCCTCCTCTTCTTTCCCCTCCCTCTCCCTCCCCTTTTTTCCCCCCCTTCCTCCCCCTTCTCTCTTCCCCCCCCCCTCTCCTCCCCCCTCTCCCTTCTCTCTCCCCTCCCCTCTCCCCTCTCCCGTTCTCTCCTCCCTCTACCTCTTCTCTTCCCCTCCTCTCCCCTCCTATCCCTCCCTCCTACCTCTCTGTCTATCCTCCTCTTCTCTTTTCCTCCTCTCCTCTCTCTTACTCCCCCTTAATTCCCCTCTCCTCTACTTCACTCCTCTCCTCTTCTCTCTCCCTTCTTTATCTCCTCTACTCCTTCTTCCTCCCCTCCTCCTCCCCCCCTACCCCCCTTCTCTCTTCTCTTTCTATCCCCATCTCCTCTCCTCTTCCCTCTCCTACTTACCCTCCTCTCTTCTTCCCCCCTTTTCCTTCCTCCCTCCCCTCTCCCCTCCCTACCCTCTCCTCTCTTCCCCTTCCCCTTTTCCCCCTCCTTCTCTTCCCTCCTCTCTTCTTCTTCCCTCTCCCCTCTCCTTCTTCTCCTTCTCTTCTTCCTCCTCCCTCCCCCTCCTCCCTCTCCCCCCCCCCTTACCCTTTCCCCTCTCCCCTCCCTTTTCCTACCTCCACCTCCTCTCCCCTCACCCCCCCCTCCCCCTCCCCTCTTTCTCTACTCTCCTACCTCTCCCCTCCCCCCCCTTCCTCCCTCTCCCCTTCCCTCCCTTCTCTCCTCTTTCTCCTCTTCCTCCCCTCTCCTCTTCTCTTCCCTCCTCCTACCTCTCCTCCCTTCTCCCCTCCCCTCCCCTTCCCCCCTCCCCTCCCCCTACTCTCTCCCCCCTCTTCTTCCCTTTCTTAAGCTCCCTCCCCCCTCCCTCTTTTACTCACCTCCTAACCCCCCCCTCTCTCCCCTCCCCCCCTCCCCCCTCCTCCCTACTTCCTCCCTTCTTCCTCTTCTTCTTTCCCCTTATCCTACCCTCTCCTCCCTTTCTCCCCCCCCCCTACCCTCTCTCTTCCCTCCTCTTTTCTCCTCCCCTCCTTCCTCCCACTCCCCTTCTACTTCTTTCCCTCCCTTCTCTCCCTTCCCCTCCCTTTCTCTCCTCTCCCTCTCCCCCCCCCTACTCCCTCCCCTTCTCCTCCCCCTGCCTCCCCCCCCCTCCTCTCCCTCTTTCTCTACTTCTCTCCCTCCCCCCCTCCCCCTCCTCTCCTACCTCCCTCCCTCCTCTCCTTCCTCTTCCTCCCCCTCCCCCCTCTCTTCTTCCACTCTCCTTCCCCCCTTCCTTCCCCTCTCTTTTCTCCCCTACTCTCTTCTCCCTCTACTCTTTCCCTCTCCCTCCCCTCCCCTCCCCCCCTTCCCCTTCCCTCCCTCTCCCCCCTCCCTCTTTATCCTAACCTCTCCTTTCTCCCTCTTCCTCCCTCTCCTCTTCCCCTCCCTCCCACTCTTCCCCCCTCTACTTCTCCTAACTCCCTCCTCCCCTTCTCCCCCACCCTCTCCCCTCTACCTCTCTCCCCTCCTCTCTCCCCCCTCCCCTTTTTCTCCTCCTCCTCCTTCCTATCCTAACCCCTCCATTCCCTCTCTAATCCTCCTCCCTCCTCTCTCTCTATCTACCTTTCCTCTTCTTCCTTTCCCCCTCCCTCTTTCTAGCCCCCTCCCCCCTCCCTTCTTCTCCCCTCCTCCTCCCTTCCCTCCCCCCTCCCCCTCCCCTCCCTATCCCTTCTTCCTTCTCCTCTCTCTCCCCCCTTCCTCCTCTCTCCCCCTCTCTCCCTCCTCTTTCCTTTCTCTCTCCCCCCCTTTCTTCCTTTCCAGCTTCCGCTCCTCTTCTCCCTTCATCCTCCTTTCTCCTTCTCTCCTCTCTTCTCTATCCCTTTCTCTCTACCTCCTTCTCCCCTTTCCCCTCCCTCTTCTCTTCTTCCTCCTTTCACCCTCTAAACCTCCCCTCCCTCTTCTCTCCTGCTTCCCCTCTCCCCTTCCTCCCTTCTTCTCTTATCCCCCTTAACCTCCCCTACTCCTCCCTCTCTCTTTCCTCTCTCCTCCTCTCCCTTCTCTTTCTACCTCTTTTTCCCCTTCTACCTCCTCTCCCTTCTAAGACCTCACTCCTCCCCTCTATCTCCTACCTAACCCCCCCCCCCTTTTACCTCCCCCTACCCTTACCCTTCCTCTCTCTCTCTCTCTCCCTTTCCTTCCTCCTCCCCCTCTCTATCTCCTCTCTCCTCCTCTTCTCCCCTTCCCCCTCCTCCCTCCTCCCCTTCCTCCCCTTTTCCTTCCTTCCCTCTCTTCCTCCCCTCCTCCTCTCTTCCTTCTACCCCTTCCTCCCTCCCCCCCCTTCCCCTCCTCCCCCGTTTCTTCTCTAAGACCCCCCCCTCCCCTTCCTCCCCCTCCCCCTCTCCTCTCCTCCTCTTCTCCCCCCTTCCCTACTCTCCCCCCCTTTCCTTCCCCTCCTCCTCTCTTTCCCTCTCCCCTCCTCCCTTCTCCCCCCCCCTCCCTTCTCTCTTCCTTCCTCCTCTCCCTCTCTCCCTCCCCTCCCTCTCTCCCCTCTCCCTTACTTCCTTATCTCCTCCCTCCTCTCCTTTTCTTTCCCTCCTCCCCTTCTCCTCCTCCCTCTCTCCTCCTCCTCTTCTCCCTTCTCTTTCTCCTCCCCTCCCCCTCCTTCCTCTCCTCCTCTTCCTCCTCCTCCCCCTCTTCCCTCCTACCCCCCCTCCCCTCCCCTTTCTCCTTCCTCTCTACCTTCCCTCCTCTTCCTCTCTCTCCTCCCCTCTCCTCCTCCCCCCCTCTCCCTCTCTCCCCCCTCCTCCTTCTCCCCCCCCTCCTTTCCCCTCCCCCTCTAAGGCTTCTCCCTTCTTCCCTCCCCTCCCCCCCCCTCCTCCCCCCCTTCTCTTCCGAGCCCTTCCTCCCTTCCTCTTCTCCCCCCCTCCCCTTCCTACCTCCCCTCTCTCCCCTCCCCCCTCCCTCTTCTCTCCTCTCCCCTTCTCTTCCCCTTATGCTCCTGCCCCCCCCCTTCGCCTCTCCGGCCCCCCCCTCCCTCCCTCTCTCTTTCCCTTTACCTCTCCCTCCTACCTCTCTCCCCTTCCTCCCTCTCTCTCCACCCTCCCCCCCTCCTCTTCCCTCCTTCCTCACTCTCCTCTCCTCTTCTCTCCTACCCCTTCCTCACCCCTCCTCCCTACTCTCTCCCTCTTCTCTCTCCCTCCTCCCTCATCTTCCCCTTCTCCCCCCTTCCCCTCCTCCTCCCTTCCTCTCTCCCCTACCCTCCCCCCCCCCTAGCCCCCCCTCTTCTCTTCTCCTCCTCCTTCCTCCCTACGCTAACCTCCCCCTCTCCCCCTCCCTCCTCCTTCTCTCTACTGCTACCCTTTCCCCTCCCCCTCTCTCCCTGTTCTTCTCCCGTCCCCTAACCCCTCCCCCCCTTCTCTCCCCCTCTCTCTCCTTTTACTCCTCCCTCCTCCCCCTCCTCTCCCCCCCTTCTCTACCTCCCCACCCACTTACTTTTCCCTTACCTCCCTCTTCCCTCCTTCCCTCCCCCCCCCCTCCCCTAGTCTCCCTCCCCCTCTCCTCCTCCCCTCTCTCTCCCTACTCCTCCTCTCTACTCCTTCTCCTACTCTCCCTTCCCCCCCTACACTCCATAACTCCTCCTTCACTCCCCTCTTCTCTCCTCCATTCTCTACCCCACCATCCTCCTCCTCCCCTCCCCCTCCCTCTCACCTCTACTCCTCCCTCCCCTCCCTCTCAACTCCTCTTACCACCTCTCTACCATACCACTACCCTTCCTACTATCTACCCCCTCCTCTCCACTCCCCAACTCCACCTCCCTCTCCCTCTCCCACCCACCTCACCACACAATATACCCAACCTACCCACTACTTAACCACCCCAATCCACTCCCAATACACCTCCAACTTCATCTACTCTCCCAACCCTTCCCCCAACACCCCACCCCCCCCTATCCTATCACCTCCTACTCTTCTCACTCTCAACATCCCACCCCACCCAACCCTACCTCCCTCCACACTTCACTTCCCTCCTCCTAACTCCCCCTCTCCCCTCCCCCACCCCCCCCCCTTCTGCCCTCTCCTCCTCTCCCCCTCCCCACCCCCCTCCTTTTACTCCCCCTCTAACCTTCCTCCTCTCTCTCTCTCCCTTCCCCCTCCTCCTCTCCTTCTCCCCTCCTCCTCCTCCCTCTCCTCCTTCCTCCTCCTCTTCCCCTTCTCTCCCCTCTTCTCCCCCCTCCCTGTACTCACCCTCCTCCCCCCCTTCCTCCCTCCTTCTCTCTTCTCCCTCTCTCCTTCTCTCCTCCCCTCCTCCCCTCCCTCTACCTCCCCCCCTCTATCCCTCCCCTCTCTCCCCCTCCTCCTCTCCTTCCTCTCCCCCCCCCTCCCTCTCTTCTCTCCTTCTCCCTCCCTTCCCCTACCTCCCCTCCCCCCCCCTCCCCTCCTCCCCTTCCTTCCTCCTTCCCCCTCTCCCCTCCTCCTCCTCTCTCCCTCCCTTTCTCCACCTCCCCCCATCCCCTCCCTTCTCCCCTCCCCACCCCTCCTTCCTCCTTCTCCCCTTCTCCCCCTCCCACCCCTTCCCCTTCACCCCTTCCCCCTTCCCCCCCCTCACTCCCTTCCCTTCCTCCCCCTCTCTCCTACTTCCTTTCCCTCCTCCCTCCTCCTCCCTCTCTCCCCCTCTTCCCTACTCCCCCTCCCCCCCCCCCCCCTTTCCCTTCCTCTCTTCTCCTCTTCCCCCTCCCTCTCCCTCCCCCCCCTCCCCCCTCTGACTCCTTCTCCCTTCTCCTCCCCCCTACTCCCTACCCCCCCCTCCTCTCCTCCTAAGGCCCCCCTCCTTATTTTCCCCCTACTACCCTCCCCTCCCTACACTCCCCTCTCTTCCCCCTTCTCTAACCCCCCCTTTCCCCTTCTCTCCCTCTCTCTCTCCCTATTCCCCTTTCTCTCCTTCTCTCCCCCTCCCCTCCCTCCTTCCTCCCCTTCCCTTCCCTCCCTCCCCCTCCCCCCCTTTTCTATCCTTCCCCCTCCTACCCTCTTCCCTCTCTCTTTTTCTCCCTACCCCTCCCTCTCTCTCTCCCTCCTCCTCTCCTTCCTCCCCCCCTCCCTACCCCCTCCTTCTTCTCCCTCTCCCCTCCCCTCCTCTCCCCTCTTTTCCTCCCCCCTCCCTCCTCTCCCCTAAGGCTTCCTTCCTCTCCCTCCCCTCTACCTCCCACCTACCACCCACCCCCCACCCACCCCCCCCATCCAACCAACTCATCCCTTTCCCCTCATCCCCTCATCACCCCCCTCTCCTCCTCTTCTCTTCCTCCCCTTCCTTTACTCCCCTCTACCCCTCTCCCTTCTACTCCCCCTCCCCTTCCTCCCCCCCCCTAATCTCTACCCTCCTCTCCTCCCCCCCCCTTATTCCTACCCCTACTCTACCCCTTACTCTCCCCTCCTCCCTCCCTATCCTTCTCCCCCCCCCCCCCCTCCCTCCCTTTCCTCTCTTCCCTCTCCTCTCCCCCCTTATCCTTCTCCCCTCTCCTCCTCCCTATCCTCCACCCTCCCTCCTCTCCCTTCCTCCCTCCCCCTCTCCCCCTACCCTTCCCCTCTTTCCCTCTACCCTATTCTCTCCCTCTATACTCCCTCCCCTCTCCTCTCCCCTCTCCTCTCTTTCCTCTCTTTCCCCGCCTCTTCCCTCTTCTCCTCTCCTCCCCTACCATCTCTCCCTACTCCCTCCCCTCCCTCTCTTCCCTCCTTCTTCCTCTCTTCCTCCACCCTCTTCTCCCCTCTCCTCCTTTCCTTCCCTCCTAACACTCCCTTCCCTCCCTCCCTTCCCCCCCCACCACCTTCACTTGCCCTTATGGAACGTTGCCTACCGACGCATGCCTTTCGGCTTATGTAATGCTTCGGGCACGTTCCAAAGGTGCATGATGGACATCTTTCACGACATGATCGAGGAAACAATGTCTTTGAGGATTCTTTCTCCTCATGCCTCTCCTATTTAGACAAAATACTCAAACGGTGTGAAGACACTAGTTTAGTTCTAAATTGGGTTATGGTAAAAGAAGGCATTGTTATAGGACATTAAATTTCAAAGTCCGGGATTGAGGTCGATAAAGCTAAATTCGATGTTATAGCTAAACTCCCTCATCCGACTTCCGTTAAAGGCATTCGAAGTTTTTTAGGTCACGCCGAGTTCTATCGTTAATTTATTCAAGATTTTTCTAAAATAGCCTAGCCGATGACCCATCTTCTTGAAAAAGATACCCCTTTCATCTTCTTGAAATAATGTGTTGAATCATTTAATATACTTAAGAAGAAGTTAACCGAAGCTCCAATTTTAGTTGCACCAGATTAGGACCTACCGTTTGAAATTATGTGTGATGCTAGTGATTACGCGGTTGGTGCAGTCTTGGGGAAACATAAGACCAAACATTTTCAACCTATACACTATGTAAGTAAGATCATGACGGGTTCTAAAGCACATTACACCACTACGAAAAAAGAGTTATTAGCCGTGGTGTATGCTTCCGAGAAATTTCGGCCTTACTTAGTCTTGTCAAAGACCATAGTGTATACGGACCACTCGGCTCTTAAATATCTTCTTGCTAAGCAAGATGCTAAACTGAGATTGCTCCAGTGGATTCTCCTACTCCAAGAATTTGATGTCATTATTCGTGATAAAAAAGAGCAGAGAATCTCGTGGCTGACCACTTATCAAAACTTAAAAATCCCCACCAAGATGTTCTCGAGAACAAGTAAATTACCAAAACATTTCCTCTCGAGACACTTGGTATGGTTACCTTTCATGGTGATGATAGTACCCCATGGTTTGCCGATTTTGCAAATTACCATGCGGGGAATTTTGTGATTAAAGGGATGTCATCCCAGCAAAAGAACAACTTTTTCAAGAATGTTAAGCACTACTTTTGGGACGACCCCTATTTGTTCAAGAATTGTGATGATCAAGTGATCTGGCAGTATGTTTACGGCCAAGAAGTTGTTGATATCCTCACAGCTTGCCATAATAGGCCCACCGGGGGACATTATGGTGCTAACTACACCGCCAAAAAAGTTTTTGACCTGGTTTTTAGTGGTCGACTATTTACCGAGATGCCCATGACTTGGTCACACGGTGTGACGCTTGTCAATGTCAAGGCAAAATCTCGCAAAAAGATGAAATTCCCCAAAATGCAATTCAAGTATGCGAGATCTTTGACGTATGGGGCATCGATTTCATGGGGCCATTCCTGTCTTCTCGAGGGAATAAGTACATTCTTGTGGCCGTTGACTACTTTTCTAAATGGGTTGAAGCAAAAGCGCTCCCCACTAACGATGCCCGAGTGTCGTTAAAATTTTGAAATCTCTTTTCACCCGATTTGGGACTCCTCGTGCTATAATTAGTGATCGCGGTACTTACTTTTGCAATGACCAATTTGCAAAGGTCATGCTTAAGTATAGAATTACTCACCGTCTTTCTACCACGTATCATCTACAAATGAGTGGAGGTTTCAAATCGTGGTTTGAAACGTATCTTGGAAAGGACTATAGGCGAAAATCATGCTTCATGGTCCGATAAATTAGACGATGCTTTATGGGCCTTCCGCACCGCTTTCAAAACACCCATCGGTGCCCAATCCTTCTAAGCTATGTAACGAAAGGCCTTGTCATCTTCCTATCGAACGTTGAACCCAAGGCCTATTGGCCTTGAAACATAGCAATTTTGACCTCAAGACCGCGGGGTTGTTCACACGAAAAGTCAAATGAATGAATTAAAATGAACTCTGGGATCAAGCCTACGAACTCTTTAATCATACAAAGTAGAAAACTGAAGAAGATTTATTACTCCAAGATTAAAAAAACCCTATTCCGGCGTTTCAACGTGGTGATTCGATCTTTCTTAATATCTCGATTAAAGAATCTTCTCTTGTGCAAGCCTCAGAGACCTGTTAGACCCGGACCGTTCACCGTTACCATAGTATTTTCCCTATAGGAAACCGTCGAGTTATCTCAAACCGACAAGCCAAATTTCAAGGTGAACAGTCACAGACTCAAACATTACTTTGGAGGGGACATACCACCTATGGTTTTCCTGGATCTCCAAACCTTCCCTATGGACAACTAAATTCGAGGACGAGTCAAGATTAGTGACTCGTTAATAAACAAGCGCTTAGTGGGTGGCAACCCATGCTTATCCTAATATAATTATAGTAGTAGTAATAAATAAGTGTGACGTGAGGAGGTTCGCCTCTTCCTTTCCTTCCGTGTTCTGGTTGTGTTGTATGTCCAGATTGCCCCGATTATGAAGACATCTCGTGTTTTGTGTTTTTGTCCTTGCGTTCACTCGAGCATGCAATCCATAGCATGATACGGGAATCCAATATCCTAAATCTTATCGACTAACGTTTATCTTTGAGCATACTTAATAAACGGCTTTAGATTTACGTAGAGACCCTTCTTAAAACATTGAGGACAATGTTCAGTTCTAGTATGGGGGGATCTATCGATTTGATTGTGCCTACAGTCGTTGTTTTTACGTAATCCCGTTTTTACTACCAAAATACCAAAAAATTAAAAAAATTAAAAATTTTCAAAAATAAAATAAGTGTTTTGTTACAATGTTTGACTTTCCTGCTGGGTAGAATAAGAATAAATTTTGACTCAATCGAGCGTGTTGAGCTCTTAGCTATGTCCCTTAACCTTTATAAACTTGACTAAACTAGTTTATTTGACTAAGCATTCACGGATCTTTTTATTAAAGATTTTAAATTTGTGAAGAACGCGAAATGATAGAGTTAAATATGAGTTAGATGCTAAATAAGGATTAGTTGGATATCTTACAAGCTCATAAGTGTAATTTGTGGCATTTTCTCCCATAAGCTCCTAACCTGACTAATAATAAGTGCTATTTTCAAAAATTAAACTTAAATCAACAATTTTTGAATTTGAAGCTTTATTAATGTAGTCGATAACATTAATTTATTTAGTCCTGTAGTTCAGCAATATACGAGGATAAATTGAGGTCTAAAAGAAATTTTTCTATATCCCATGATGCGTAATAAAATGTTCTTTAAAAAAATGATGATGTATATATAATAAGTAAAACAATATTCCCTGTCAGTTTTACTGGATCTTTGCCGCTCACAACCGATATTTTCATTCTTTCATATAAGGCGGTAATGTCCTTACCGAAATAAAGATCCTACTACCGTTCTTTGCCGGGCTCACAACCGAGGTGGTAGTCGGTTTAAAGGGGTGGTGCGTGTGAAGAGACGTCGAGCTAGAGCGAGATATAGCAAAAGCGATGTAAATATATAAGTAATAATAATGCCAATAATAGAGTATGTATTAAAGAATATAGTAGATAGGTATATAGTTATATATATTATATATATAGGTAGTATAGTAGAATAGTATGAGGAACGTGGTATCTCAGTATATCTAGATAAGATGAAAATGAGGAAGAGTGTGGAGGAAGTGACTAATTTTATCAAAGCCACGGTCAGTTGAGATGCTACGACTGTGGCATTGAGAAGCAGGTTTATATTATTCTGACTATAGCGTGCGAGAGGGGGCGGCGTGGTGGGTATGGAATTTTTTAGGTTGGTTAGGTTGGAGCTATGTGTGTGGTGTAAATTTAACTATATCCAAAATACTCTCTGAGTGAGGAAAATATCAAGATATTTAAAAAATCAATTTTGAACCAGTAAGCATCAAACTTAACGTTCGAAACTCAAAATGGCATCTAAATGTAATAAAAATGCATCTAATGCCACATGCAGAGCGAGAGCGAATGAGTGGGTTTAGTCCACTTCTTCACCAACTTCTTATTTAGAATTGTACTTCTCACTGGATCCGCGACTCTATATTATATATATAATAATACTATATATATATATATATATATATATATATATATATATATATACTATATTAGTATTATTATTATTATTATTTTAATTTTTGCTATAATCATAATATATTACCTCCACCCTTTAAACGACTACTACATCGGTTTTGGTGAGCCGTGTGCAAGACGTGGTCTTAATTTCGGTATAGCGCCCCGCCTTTAATATGAAAAGTGCGCGAGGAAAAATATGGTTGTGAGCCGGCAAGATCCAGTAAACTGACGGGGATATTGTTTCTACTTATTAATATACATCATCATTTTTTTACAACATTTATTACGCGGTATATGGAAAAATTTCTTTTTAGAAAATTTAAGTATATAGCTGAACTAAGACTAAATAAATTAATGTTATCGACTACATTAATAAAGCTTCAAATTCAAAAATTGTTGATTTAAGTTTAATTTTCGAAAATAGCACTTATTATTAGTCAGGTTAGGAGCTTATGGGAGAAAAAGCCACAAATTACACTTATGAGCTTGTAAGATATCCAACTAATCCTTGTTTAGCATCAAACTTATATTTAACTCTATCATTTCTCGTTCTTCACAAATTTAAAATCTTTATAACACAAGAACCGTGAATGCTTATCAAATAAACTAGTAGTCAAGTTAATAAAGGTTTAAGGGACTAGCCTACGAGCTCAACACCTCGATTGATCAAAATTAATTTTTTATTCTACCAGGCAGGAAAGTACAAACCTTGGCGTTATAGGGCGGAGGAGGGCGGGGCGGACTACACAATTTATTTTTGGACAAAATTTTTAATTTGATTTTATGATTTTTTGGAATTTAGGTACAAAAACGGGATTATGAAAAAACAACGACTATAGGCGACAACAAAAATCCGATATGATCCCCCCATAACTAGAACTGAACGTTTGCGCTCATGGTTTTAAGAATGTGCCTTCTACGTAAATCTAAAGACGTATCAATAAGTATTGCTCAAAGATAAACGTTAGTCATAAGATTAAGGATATTGGCGTATCTCTAATCATGCTAAGGATTGAAGCTCGAGTGAACAAAGCACAAAACCACAAGCACGAGAGTCTTCATAATCTGGGGCAATCCTGGACATACAACACAAACTACGAAACATAAGAAAGGAAGAGGCGAACCTCATCATGTCACACTTATTTATTACTACTACTATAATTAGTATTAGGATAAAGCATGGGTTGTCCACCCACTAAGCGCGTTGTTTATTAACGATCACTAATCTTGGCCTCGTCCACGAATTGTGAGGTTGAGCGCGCGTAGGGAAGGTTTGGAGAAGGTCCCGTGTAAAACCAAGGTGGAATGTCCCCTTCCACAAGTAGTTTTCAGCGTGTGACGGTTCACCTTGAAATTTGGGCTTGTCGTGAAGTTAGATAAACTCGACTGTTCCAATAATGGAAAACTTGAGTATCGGTAACGTCCGGGCCCTAACAGGTCAATGAGCTTGCCCGAGAAGAACTTTAATCGAGAATTAGAAGAAAGAACTCGATCACCAACGTTGAAACGCGATTTTTTTAATCGTTAGTCATACATCTTCTTTTCGTTTATCTCTTGTAGATTAAAGATTTCTCTAGGCTTGAACCCAGAGTTCAAATACACACACAATGCATTTGAACTTTTCGGTGACACCCGCTGTCTTGGCGGTCATAAATTGCAATGTTTCAAGGCCCAATAGGCCTGTGTTCAAGATCGATAAGGAAGATGGACAGCCATGTTCCGTACATCAAGCTTAATAAGGAGTGCACCCGATGGGTTTTGAAAGCGGAGCGGAAGCCCATAAAGCATCGTCTAATTTAATTCGGACCATGAAGCCATGATTTATCCGCCTATAGTCCTTTCCAAGTATACGTTTCAAAACCACGATTTCGAAACCTCCACTCATTTGTAGATGTACTTTGAAGAAAGACGTGAGAACTTCTATACTTTAAGCAGACCTTAGCAAATTGGTCATTGCAAAAGTTAAGTACCGCGATCACTAATTATAGCACGAGGAGTCCCAAATCGGGTGAAAAGAGATTTCAAAATTTTAACGACACTCGGGCATCGTTAGTGGGGAGCGCTTTTGCTTCAACCCATTTAGAAAAGTAGTCAACGGCCACGAGAATGTACTTATTCCCTCGAGAAGACATGGGGGGATGGTGGTGTTGGGGGGGGGTGTAGGGTTGGGGGAAGTGGAAAAAGGAGAAGGGAAGGGTGGGGGGAAAAAAGAAGAAAGTTGGGGTGGAGGGGTGGGGGGAAAGGAGAAGGGGGAGGGGGGAAAGAGAAGAAAGAGGGGAAAAGGGAGGGGGGGGGGGGGGGTGAAAAGAATGGCCCCATGAAATCGATGCCCCATACGTCAAAGATCTCGCAAACATGAATTGCCATTTATTGGGGAACTTCATACTTTTTGCGAGATTTTGCCTATGACATTGATAGGGGAGGGGGGAGGGGGGGGTGAAAAAAAAAAAAAAACAAGCGTTCACACCGTGAGACCAATTCATGGGCATCTCGTAAATATCGACCACTAAAAACCAGAATCATAACTTTTTTAGCGTGTATTGCTCATGATGTCCCCCGATTTGTCTATATAAGCAAGCTGTGAGTGATGTCAACAACTTCATTGCCAAAAACACATCGTCTATCAACTTTAACCGCACCAATTCTAAACAAGTAGGGGTCGTCCCAAAAATAATTCTTTAACATTCTTTAAAGAATTTAGTTCTTTCGCCTTTAGGGGTCGGACGACATCCCCTTACGACCAAAAAATCCCCGCATGGTAGTTTGCAATGTCGCAACCATTGGTACCAGAATCACCACGAAAAGTAACCATACCAAGAGTCGCGAGAGAGGAAATGTTGTCGGTAATTTCCTGACTAGATGTACTAGAGAACATCTTGGTGGGATTTTCAAGTCATGGATAAGTGGTCGGCCGCGAGGATTCTGCCGCTCCTTTTTTGATCAAGAATAATGACAATCAAATATCTTGGATGTAGGAGAATCCATACGGGCATATCTCGGTTTAGCATCTTGCTTGGCAAGAAGATATTTGAGAGCCGAGTGGTCCGTATACACTATGGTTTTCGACAAGACTAAATAAGAACGGAAATTCCCGAAAGCATACACCACGGCTAATATTTCTTTCTCTGTAGTAGTATAATGAGCTTGAGCATCGGTTATATACCTTGCTTGCATAGTGTATAGGCTAAAAATGTTTGGTCTTACGTTGCCCCAAGACTGCACCTACCGCGTAATCACTAGCATCACACATAAATTCAAATGGTAGGTCCTAATCGGGGGCAACTAATATCGGAGCTTCGGTTAACTTCTTCTTAAGTATATTAAACGCTTCAATACATTCTTTTGAGAAGATGAAAGGGGTATCTTTTTCAAGAAGATGGGTCATCGGCCGGGCGATTTTAGAAAAATCTTGAATAAATCGACGATAGAACCCGGCGTGACCTAAAAAACTTCAAATGCCTTTAACGGAAGTCGGATGAGGGAGTTTAGCTATAACATCAACTTTAGCTTTGTCGACCTCAATCCCGGACTTTGAAATCTTATGTCCTAGAACAATGCCTTCTTTTACCATAAAATGGCATTTCTCCTAATTTAGAACTAAATTAGTGTCTTCGCACCGTTTGAGCATTTTGTCTAAATGGGAGAGGCATGAGGAGAAAGAATCCCCGAAGACCGAGAAATCATCCATAAAGACCTCCATTGTTTCCTCAATCATGTCGTGGAAAATGGCCATGATGCACCTTTGGAACGTTCCAGGAGCATTACATAAGCCGAAAGACATGCGTCGGTAGGCAAACGTTCCATAAGGGCAAGTGAAGGTTGTCTTCTCTTGGTCTTGAGGGTCAATTAGAATCTGAAAATATCCTGAGAAACTATTTAAAAACAATAGTATTCGTTTTCTGCGAGTCTTTCAAGCATTTGGTCCATAAACGGACGGGAAATGATCTTTACGAGTGGCATCATTTAACTTTTGGTAGTCAATGCATACACGCCATCCCGTAACTAATTGAGTAGGTATCAACTCATTATCTTCATTTTCAATTACGGTTATACCACCCTTTTTAGGCACACAATGAACGGGGCTCACCCATGGGCTATCAGAGATAGGGTAAATCAATCCGGCATTCAAAGGAGTTTGATAACTTCCTTCTTGATAACCTCATGAATTTTTAGGTTAACCCTTCTTTGATGTTGAATTGCTTAGTTAATAGACATCTCCTTTAAGATTTAGTTAGTATAAAATTGAGGGTCAATGCCCTTTATATCGGAGATTTTCCAAGCGATGGCACGCTTGTGTGACTTTAAAACCTTTAGAAGTCGGACCTTCTCATCTTCTTTTAAGTCTTTAAGCAAAATATAGACGGTAGTTAATCGGTACCCCTCATCCGGAGATCATCAATAGAAAGAGTTTATGATTATAAGTACCATCAAACATGAGTTCTTTCAGAAGGAGAGGAGATGATGGATCATCGTTTAATAACTTCTCGAGTAGAAGAAGGTCTCCCTCCGGATCAAAGTCTTCATCATCAATTCCCGGTGGAATTAAATAAGACAAACTTTGATTTCCTCCAAAATGAAGTCACCTTCCTTAAAAGGTGTGAGAGGGGGGAAGAAGTAGAAAGGATAGGATCTAAAGACGGAGTGGGATTCCTACTTGTTGAACTATCCAAAAATACGAGCACTTCTTGAGCATACTCCTCACAAGCTATGTCGATGACATCGATTCAATTAATCAACACAGCATCATTGTAGGAGTATCTCAAGGTTTGACCAACTTTAAAGGTTATGGCTTCATCATCAACTCGGAGAGTTAATTCTTAACCGTAAACATCAATCAAAGCACATGTCATCCTCAAAAAGGGTCTCCCGAGAATTAAGGGAACCCGAGGATCGACAACATAATCAACAACTACGAAGTCGGCCGAAAAATTAAACTTTCCTACTTTTACAAAGACATCTTCGGCAATACCGGATGGACTAGTAGTTGATCGGTCTGCAAGTTCAAGAATCATTTGAGTAGGAGTAAGTTTGGGGAGTGAGAGCTTCTTCCATATGGAAAAAGGCATCAAGTTGATGCTTGCACCAAGATCGGCCAAGGCTAACCATTCAACTAACTCCGAAAAATCACATGGAATAAGAAACTTGTCGGGGTCTCTAAGTTTTTCGGGCAACTTCTTTAGGATAACCGCCGAACAATCTCCATTCCACGTGTTTTAGCTAAGTCAAAGAACTTTTCTTTGTTATTAAGGTGACTTTTAAACATTGAAGCAAATTTCGGCATATGTAGAAGAGCATCTGCGAAACTGAGCTCGAAATGTAATTCCCTAAAGATTTTAACAAATTTCAAAGCTAGATTATCATCTTTTTCACGGAGCTTCTGCTTGTTAGCTCTTGAAGGATAAGGTATAGACGGTTTAGGCTTAAGAGCAACAACAGGCTCATCAATTGGAGCTTGAGTTTAGACTACCGGAGGTTGGATGTTTTCGGTACTCGGTTGCACCGTATCCTTTGTCACCTCGGTTTCCCATTCCATCACCTTGGGAAGAGGAGAGAGAGGAGGTGGAATTTGAGATCCATCATAAGTAATACCACTTCGGGTGGTGATTGATTTCAAGTCACCTCTCAGGTTAGCAACTGTGTTGCTAGGAAGTGAACCCGAACCCGAAGAAGAAGCGGTATTCATTTGGAAAAAACTAGCCATCATATTCTTAAGCTCATTGGTTTGATTTGACATTGAAGTTTGTATTGAAGTTTGCATTTCAATATCCCAATCATTTTTCACATTATTATTTGATTTGCATAGCTTTCATAATAGCATCTTTATCTTCTTGTAGTTTAGACAATTCAAATCGAAGGAGCAATTTGAGTTTGCTGAATTGAGCTTGAATAATTTGGATTGCCCTGATTATTCCTTTGTTTTGATATAACCTGATTGTACGGGTTTGATTATTTTGCAATTCGGTTGAGCAAAACCCGTTGTCGAAATTTTGTTAGCTACACTCTGAGGGACGGTAAATCCGGTATTTCCCTGATTATAGTTTACTGCGGCTGCTGAAACATATCCTTGAATATTATCTCAATATTCTGGAAAAAAGTTGCCATCGGTGGCAAGACATTGGTGGTAGTAACGGTACACCATAAGTAACCCAAATTTCGCAACCGTCTTTTTCACAGAAGCTGGAGGAGAAGATTTCTAAAGAAGCATAGCCTTAACGGCGTCGGCAAGAGCGGCAATCTCGGGAAAATGAGGGGTAGAAGAAGAAGGAGCATTCGTACTCACTTTTGTAACAACCGGTTTGTTCCGTGAGTTGCGAACTTTCGATTTGTTTTCAATAATTGCCAAAGCATCTCGAGGAGTTTTAGTCAAAAGATTACCACCGGCGGCGACATTCAAAGAATCTTGATCGGTTGGGGTTAAAGCATTGTAGAAGGTATCAAGTTGATGCAACTCCGTAAAACCGTGATGTGGGCATGCACGAAGGAGATCCTTGAAACGGTCCCATGCCTCACAAAATGATTCATCAAAACGTTGCTGAAAATTTGTAATTTCATTCCGGAGATTTGTAGTTTTTGAAGGAGGAAAGAATTGGTTAATAAACTTGGAAACAAGATCTTCCCAAGTAAGAATAGAACGAGGGGGTTCTTTTTCGAGCCAAATCCGGGCTGCCCCCTCGATAGAAAATGGAAAAAGCATAAGCTTAATCGACGAATTAGGCACATCTTTATACTTAATCGTGGAAGTAATCTTGTTAAACCAACGAATGTGAGCATGAGGATCTTCTTTCTCAAATCCGTAAAATTGTTTTGAAGTTACAAGATTTAGAAGACCATGTTTAAGCTCAAAATTCTCCGCAAGAATAGCGGGAATAACGATAGCATCTCCGTAACCCTCGGTGGGTGCTTGGAGTAATTCTGCCATAGTACGTTGATCGGCCATCGTAACTACGGAAGTCTCTTCAAGAGAAAACGGTTCGACTCTTTGCTTGGAACGTCTACGATTACGACGTTTCGGAGTCGTGGAAGATTCGACAATTAAATTCGATGAAGAGCGAGTGCGCATGCACTAAAAATAAAATAAGAGAAATAAAAAGAAAAATATTTTTGTAACCGATAATCGAACAAGTGTACGGTAGCTCTCTAGAAAACGCACAAAGAAGCGGAGGAGCGGGTAAGCGCGAAGCGTTTTAAAAACCTTCTCCTTTCGGGTCGAAGATCGTAGGATCAACTCTCCTTATACCTCTCTTATAGTTTGTAATCTAAAGGTGAGCCGATTTCACAAGTGACACAACGGTTGCTTTTGTTGTTTTTTTAATTTTTTTTGGTCTTTCAAATACTTTAGGAAAAGTATTTTTTTTGTTTTTCTAATAAATCTACGAAAATAAATCGAGAAAAATAAAATATTTTTGTATTTTTTAGTTTTATATAAAAGAAAACGATAACTTCACGAGGAAGGGTCTTCAAACACTAATCTTCAAACGTAAACACGATAATCGCACACACCTCCCCGGCAGCGGCGCCAAAAATTGATTATGGTTTAATAGTATATATAATATATATATATATATATATATATATATATATATATATATATATATATATATATATATATATATATATATATATAACTAAAATACCAATTATCAAATAATATAAGAAGTATTCCGTTAAGAAATGAAAATCACTTTAGGAAAAGTGATGACCAAATCTTCCCGAGTCGTATCCCGACGAAGCGTGAATTGAGAATCTCGTTTAAGTTCGTGATCGCGTGATTTGAATAGTCAAGATTTGATTTTGGATTCTATTTCTACTAATGAAACACAAAAGCAATTAAAGGCAAGCAAACAATTAAAGCAATTAAAGATTAAGCACGACAACATTAACAGGAATTTAAAAACGCGACATATAAACCTAAATTATCAAATTTTAACCCTAAAAACGCAATTTTAATTTCTAAAAGTCCTAAATGATTAAAAATAATTTTAGAAAAAAGAACTATATTTTTTTTACTTTTATTTAATTTTTTATGAATTAAAAACAGATTTAATCTAAAAATATTATAAAAAATATTAAACTAATTTAGAAAAAATCTAAAAAAATCATGAAAAGTACTTTTAACTATTCTAATCCTAAGAAAAATAAAGTGGGTTTACCAGCTTATTTGAATAAGCTGAAGATAAGCCCAAAAGGGCTGAGGGCTTATTTTGCAAAAAGAGGTTAAAAGGAAAATCGTTGAAATACTTAACGAAAAAGTCTCAATGGCGCAGTGTTAAGTATGTGTGTGTGTGAAGGTAAGGTCGCAGTTCGAGTCCTGGACCTTACTTTTTGGAAAAATATTTTTTTTATTTTCTTTTTGAAAAAGCCAAAGAATAAGCAAAACCAGACAACTTTATCAAAACAACTTTTGTTAAAACTTAAAAATAAGCCAGGAATAAGCTAATCAAAAAGTCACAGTTTGGCTTTTTTTAAAACTTGAAAACAAGCTGAATTGCTTGAGCTTTTTGGACTTAATAAGCTAATGTAAAACAAAATAAGCTGGAACAGACTTAAACCTAACCCTAATAAGCACTAATGACTACTAATAAGCAAATGAATTAAGCTGAAAATTATTTGAAAAGCTTTTAAGACAGCAGACATAAAACAGATTCTAAGGACTCTTAACTAGTTTTAAACTAAGATTAAGACCAAATAAGCAAAGAGAAAAAGCTAAAAAGTGAAAACAGGTAAATAACTCTAAGCTAATAACACAAATAAGCAAAGAAATAAGCTAAACATTAAAGGAAATAAGCTGAAAAGGGGAAAAGAAAATGGCAGACTACCCTATTGATTTTTGGCTATTTGAAATGAAATGACAGATTTGCAGCTTATTTTAAAGGCTCAAAAAGCAAATTTTAAAGCTAAAACCTAAAAACAGATAAAGATCATGACTCAATAAGCAAATTTAAACTAAACTTTAGCAATTAAGACCTATAAATAAGCTAGAAATCTAATTTGAAAGTGACTGCAAAAACTTGACTCAGTTTGACCTTTTTAAGTTAAATGCTATTTGCAGCCTAAATTTAAGCTAGTATAAGCTGTTTTAAGTTTCTAAAAAGCACAAACAGATTAAGCTTGTAGGCCAATAAGCTTGTGTTGTCAATGATAAGAAAACTCACAAGACAAATGCACAATTTGAAGATCAAAAACTGATTTTAAGCTTTTTAAGACTGACTTGAAATACTAATGACAGAATGATAAGAAAACTCACAAGACAAATGCACAATTTGGCAAGCTCTATTCTACTGCATTTAGAAACAAAATGGAAGCATAAACAAGACCTCAAAACAACTTTTATGCATAAATTAGATATAAGCAATGTAAATAAGTTTTAAGCCCACAGATTCTAAGATTAGATAGAAACTACCTTAAAACTTAATATGACTTGCAAAAACTTTATGAAAACTGACTTTAAGATCAATTTTAAGCTTAATAAATTTGGCTTAAAGACCAATGAGTGGTCAAACAGCACTAACTAAGGTTAGTGCTGCTTATCCCAAACACCCCTTTAAAAACTTAAAAACCATTTTTTTTAAACTGAAACAAGCTTTTTTAAGCATCAAACTATGAAAACAGATTAAGATCTTAGTAATATAAGAACAAATAAGCAAATTTCAACCACTAATAAGCACTAGATAATAAGCAAACCAGATAAGGAGTTTTAAGCTAAAACTTAACAGATTTAACGAAAAACTTAGACAAATGAGATTCAATCAAAAAGCAAGCAACAATAAGCAATAAACAACAGTTATAAGCAAGAAATAATCTGAGATAAGCACATAAAAATAAGCAGTAAATAAGCTAACATTAAATAAGCTAAAATATGAAATGTGAAAAACTTCCAAACCCTTTGCTCAAAACAAGGGCATAAATGCTCTTAAGAGCTTATCAACAAGCTCTAGCTTGTTTGAAAACAAGCTAGTATGGTCATATAAGCCCTTCCAGGTTTGGCTTATCTTCCAAGTTAGCTGAGGTATTTTTATTGGTGGATTTTTGGTGAAATTAGCTTAAATACTATAAGCTATAGAAAAGTTTATATTGCTTTAGTAAAACAATTTAAGTAAAAGAGAACAAGAGCTTATTGAGCTTATCAAACCATTTTCAATAACAGTATAACTTCATTCACATAAAAAAAACAAAAATTAAACCATAAAAACTTATAATTTCATTAAACCTTAAAAACGTTTACAAGACTTGAAAGAAAGTTACAATAAGCTGACTTAAACTAATATAAGCTGTAAAATACAATAAAAAGATTAATTAAAAGCTACACTAGATTGATAGATCATATATGTATGAAAACACCCTCTATTTATAACTGAATTGAGAAGCTCTAGCCCTTTGAGGTGTGTTTCTTCTGTGAGAGGGATTTAGAGTGCTCTCCAAGCCTTTAATCATAGCCCTTGAATCCATTTATCTTGATCTCAGCCCTTGATGTCCATCAACCAATCAATCACTAAGGGATTGCCAACGTGTTACCTCCTTTGTCATTTCTTGGGGGAATAGGTTAAATGGGGTTTGTCGGGTTAAGGGAAGAAAAGGTTAAGGGTGTTTGTCAGGTTGCAGGGTAGGACGAAAGGGATGGGTGAATAGTGAGGGAATTGGCGAGAAATGGTTTGGTTGTTTGACTTGTAACGAGTGTTAGGGGAAAGGACTAACAGGGTTAGGGTTAAAAGGACTTATAGTGTAAAGTTTAAGGACTAACTGTGTTAGTCCCCAAGGACTAACGGTGTAAATGGGTAGGGACTTTTGGTTTGGGCCTTAGACATGGATTTGGGCTGGATTAGTATATTGGATTAGGTTTGGACTTTTACAAAGGATTTAGGCTTATCATATGGGCTTTTGATTTAATAAATAAGCTTAATGGGCTGACTCGGCCCATTAACTTGGGTACGGGTTGGCCCAATAAGATGCTTATGTCCTCGGCTTTGGTTTTTCATGCTCTTTCCATTTCCGTGCTCGGTTTTATCCGTTTTGGCTTTGTTTTTGTCCTTTAGTGAATATCCGTTACCTGCCCATCATAAATAACAAAACACACAAATACAATGCATTTTTGATATATTTTGGTCATTTTAGGCTTGTTTTATTAGGTCAAATGTATGTGTAATTAAGCACATACCAATGCTTTATGCGGATGCGTTAATTGTGACAGGATTAATGGTGTCTAGGTCTTAGGATGATGTCCCACCTAAGTCTTAAGAATTATATGCCACTTCGAGATAAGTAAATCATTGCACTAAACAAACAAACCAACATTGAACTGGATTTAATATGGCTAATACAGTTTTCTATCATTTGGCTTATACCGCTTTCCTATCTTCTGATTTTCTTCTTTTGTGTTTATTGTGTATTGAATTGATATTTGTCACCACCTGTGCCAATCTCTCAGGCTAAAAAATCCTATATCATTAGACAACGTATATAACATAGGTTTAACCAGTAATCAGAATTAACATAGACTAATTAGAACTAATTAAAATACTGATAGAATATAGGATTAGTGTTTCACTCTTAGTGTTCGACACCCTACTTACCGCGAAACTCCATCTTGACTGGGTACACTGCTCGTTAAAGTATTGTTTTAGGTTTGTCGGCTAAATATAAATTTAAAACTTGATAATCAAATAATTGACAATACATGACAGCACATCAAAAGTGTACACTATTATTCTAAAAATGTATTTATGTGTTTTGAGTGTAAATGATATAATATGAAAGATGGTTTGATAAATATATGAGTTAGAGAAACTACTGGTTTAAAACTAATGAATTTTATTTTCTACTTTCGACAAGTTTATGTTTTGTTATTAACAAAACAAAGATAGATAGTAAAATATAAATAAACAGTTTTACAATCTAACTAATGACCCAAAATGAGGTGGATCAACATAACATGACGATCATTTGATAAACATATGGGGGTATTGACTTAACTTTTCTTCCCCATTCTTCCGCGAAATAAATACTACCATGAATCCCAATCGTCCCAAAACTGTATTTACAAGGATATGGACTTAGCAATCGTGTACTCAAATAATTAACTGGGTTAAAACAATAATGTACTAAAAGCGAGTACATACAAAGTAGACAAAGGCGATTTGGGTGTAACAATTGGTTCAAGGGTTAACAATGCTCTTCATTAATAGTCTGGCTTAACCAGAAAATTACAAGAACCGTGAAAAAGATAGGCTCGGAGGGTTTCACTAGGGGAGCCTTGCACTAAAATTGAGTGCAAAGCACGGGTGTGGGATAATTATATGATCAAAGTGACCATCATAACATGTTAGCCTTAATTTTATATAAGTCGAACAAGAATGTTATCGGTCTTATTAGTCAAAGTTAGTCTTGTAATGTAATAGGCTAGTCGGGTTTAACGGGCTTGGACATTAAGCTAATATTGTCCGTGTTTCAGGCTCAAAGCCCAAGATAAGCCAAGCCCGACCCATTTAGAAAGCCCATACGCCAATATGTAGGCTAGGGGTATAAATAGGACCCTCTCCACACATGGAGAGGGTGTTGGTTACATTTGCTTCACTTGTATGTGTATGTAATCATCCACCACTCTTTCTCTCTCTAATCTAATCTTCCATTTTCCTTTCTCTCTTTTCTAGCTTATTGCTTATTCTTATTGTTGTGAAGTGTTAAAATTTTGGGATAACAATTGGTACCAGAGCCAGGGGGTGGATTTGTGATACGGTTGTGGTTGCTTAAGACTTATTTGGCTTAAAGCATTTGGCTTATTTTTTTCTACTTCTTCTTTTTCAACTTATTTTTTTTCTTTCGTTGCTCATATCATCAAACAGTAATGTTATTCACATTTGTTGGGCTGATAAAATCATTGGGCTAAACACTTTGCGGTTACAACATCAAAACTGTTATCTTATTTTCAAAATGTAACAAAAAAAATTCAGTTCTTTGTTTTTAGTTATTTGTTTTTCTCAGATAACTTTAGCCACAAATCTGTTAGCTTGTCATAGCTTATTGAGGTTCGGCTTATTTGGTTCTTTGTTTCAACTTTAGATATAAAAAGGTTTACATCTTCATTTCTTTATGGGTAACAAGCTTTCCTTTATTTTCTACTTCTTTAAGTCAAGTTATTGTTCAAAATAATTTCACTTTCTTTTGGGCTTATACTCTCACGTGGCTTATTAGTATTACAATAGCTCTTTAAAGCTTATTAGTGTGTTAGTTTAGTAGATTATTTAGGTTTTGAGTCAACTTATTTTTTAGCTTATTTTATCTTATCTTCATGGAAAAAGGGCACTGAATATCATTGAAGTCTTATTGGTGACTTAAAGCTTCAGAAGTTTTAGTCAAATAAGTGTTTTGCTAATTTTGGTAATAGTTGTAGTCCTCGTGGCTATAATTATAGATTTTTTTATTGCTTTTTATAGCTTATTCGTTTAGCTTCTTTGGAGCTTATTTGGCCACGGCTCAAAATTTACCTAGCTTATTTGTCCTTGTCGTGGCTTATTTCTTGATTAAACTACTTATTTCATCACACAGTTAGACAAAAGGATAGGACAAGTTTGTGTTTGAGAACAAGAAGGGAACAAGACTCCTATTATTTAGGATCTATGTTTTTGTTTGTTTGTCAAAAGGACAAAAAAATGATAGTACACAGCGGTTTATCATTTTATTTTCACAGCGGTTTGGTAACACAAATTAGGCAGCGGTTTGATACAGGTCGTAAAGGTTTACACTTTATCGAGGCTTACTGAAACGAAACTCTCACGGTTGATTTACTCGGCAGCGGTTTGGTTAATTTTTGACAGCGGTTTGGTAATAAACTTGGCAGCGGTTTATTGATTTGTTAGTGACAGCGGGTTGCTTCATGTCGCAGCGGTTTGCTTAAGAAAACATGTTCGTTTCGAGTAGTTTCGAGTTTTACGGTTTCGACTTCGTCGTTCACGGGTCTTAAAACTATACTCATTAAGATCGCGATCCTACGTACATCATCGTAGTGTGTTTATTTTTGCTTAATAATCACTAATCGAATACCCAAAATGAAGATCGAAATGAAATAACCCTACACGTTATTAAATGAGGAAAATACGCATGGAAATATTTTATATTAATTTGAAATTTCATTTTTATACTTTCAACCTTTAAGTTTCCATAATTTCACTCTTAAACCTTAGGTTATTACACCTTATTACTATTAGTGCCTAATGATAAAACATTCTTTAAATCTTACCTTTATTTGTTCACGGTTTTCATTTTTAGTTATTTTTTATCAAATATTTCAACTTTAGTCCTTAGTTATAACAAAGTTTCAATTTTAACCTTTCCTTAAAAATAAAAAAAACAGTTTTAGTTTTAATCATTTTCACCGTTAGTCCTTATTTCAAGTTTTTTTTAATCATTGATTAAAATCAAGCACCTTAACGTCAAAAACGATTTTTTTTTCGAATAACAAACCACAACAAATCACTTTATCTACTTAAGATTCGTAATTCATTCACAACAAATTCGATTCAATGGAAACAAAAAACGTGCATGCAATAAAATATAAAATGTCAAAAGCAAAAGAGAGATGCATGGCATATTTTTGTTCTCTTCGTTCACATTTCAGGTTCTTTCTAAAGAAGACTTAAAAGGCACTCGTATCGAACATGGATTCAAACGGGCATTCATGTCACTCTTTGGTCAAGATAATGATACTTTCACAAGTATGATGCTTCTCAACGTAGATCAACTACAACAGCAACTTGACAAAGACGAATTTCAAGAAGATGGATTCATGGCAGCCTTTTGGGTGATCAACAAACAGTTTCAGAAGTTCATCGATTCGAAGTTCACTTTGGATTATGACAGTCAAATGACACACAAGTATTTTGTTGAATACATTAGAATCGAAGTTAAACAGTTCAGAGAAACACTACTTCAACACATGGGTAATGTTAAGAAGTCTGTTGCTGAAAGAACATGTCACAAAAGACTGTATGTAACACCCTCATCCAACGGACATTGGATTGCGCAGCGAAATTAGCAATTTGGATGTTACTAAATAGCATAATTCACCAAGACAATAGAAAACAACCTAAAAGAGACGTTTAACAAACATGTGTTTCATTATTTATCAGAGTCAAAACGCGTTTAGGTCCCCACAGAATCGCAACCACAACCATTACAACATTTGAAAAACTATTGTTTCAAAATAAAGACATTGTTTTAGAACAACATAAGACATTGTTTTTAAAAGACAAGGAACACACAAGTAGCCTTTCAATAAATCCATCACACGTACGACACCTCCACGCCATTGTTGCCTTCATCCTTTGTTACCTAGGATAAAACATGTTTAAAACGTCAACAACAATGTTGGAGTTGAATTCAACGAGTATATAAAATAATTAATAAGAAATAAACTTTGAACACATAATTAGTTCTCGGGAAAACAAAGCAACGAATGCAATGTATAGCAACTTCTTTTCTTTCACACAATAAGCTCATGACACCGAACGTTAACAATACATATGGCATTTCATATGTTAGTGTGCCCCAAACAAGGTATTATTGTCATATACCTACTACTTCTAAATACAAAATGTCTGTTTGACAGGGTGTTCACAAGGATTCAGACCCCAGACAGGGTTGTCAAACCCAATAGATCTATTTAATGCATTAGCATTCACCTTAAAAGGTAATTAACGATTCATGAAATAAGGGACTTCGATAATAGCTACTTATGCGGAAACAATCTCATAATCGGGTCCAGCATACCATAAAATCTTATGTGTTTGATTTTATAAAACAAACATGCATCCCCCTCGCGGGTTTAAAAAAACTAAAAGATTTAAATGCGAGGCTATGAACTCACCTTAAGCAAAAGATCCAATTCAATCAAATCAACAAGCGCAAATAGCTTCACGTCTTAACCGCGACCTATATAATACATATATAGTGGTACATGAATAAAAGTATATTAAATCATATATTACATACTTGTATGTATGTGTGTGTGTGTATATATATATATATATATCACTATTACATACTCACTCCGTCCCATTTTAATTGACCTCCAACAAAAAAAGTTTATTTTTTGATAGATTCAATGAATCTGGACGTATATTTATTAAAATGACAAGTTTACCCTATTAAATGCAATAAATGTATGAATTACTTTCCTTACAAAAATGAATGAGATGGGTAAAATTGTAAATTTAATAAATATAAACACCTTAATTAAGAAAGTGGACAAGGTTTTGGGACAAACTAAAATAGTAATGAGGACAATTAAAATGGGACGGAGGGAGTATATACAATCATATACTATAATCTCCAAGTGCGACGCAAAACATTTCACTTTGACGCACTTAACCATATTACAACATTTTCCATAAAGTTTTCATTTTTAGAAAGTTACCGAAAGTAAGGATAATATAATCCGAACTTCATATTTCGTTATCAATTAACTAAAATTACGAACCCTTTTCTCATTATAGACTATATTCAAAAGTTTACGCAAGTTTGACTTTTTAACCAAAATTACCCAAACTTGACTCGGTCGTAAAACGTTCATTATTAAGAGTTACGTGACGATCCACCTAGCGAAACGTAGCTTAAGGCGAACATTATCACTTGACCTCATCAAAAATAACTTTCAGAAATTTATCGACTCGCTACGGTTAAGTCAAACTTAGTCAACCCAAAACCTATGAAAATGATATTTTTGACATAATCTGACTATCAAAATACGCTTAACTAGTCTATGTAATTATACCAAGACCATCAAACTTTGGTCAATAACCAAACACACTTTCAATAGTTTCCGCACTTGAATCTTATAACAATAACCATATAACACGCAATATACACAATTTAATCACTACAAAACATAACTAGAAGCTTACAATGCTATAAGAAAAATCAAATATGGGTTCCCCTTGGTCTTTTGAAATCGGACGAAACCCAACAAACCAAACCAAACCTTTTTTCAATCAAACAACTTCAATACAACAGCAATCTAACTAATTTAAACACACCCTTATACTCGAAAATGGCAAGAACACACCAAAAATCTAACTTCTTCAAATCTTAATGCATGTGAGGTTTTATTAGTGGGTTTTGTAGCTCTTGAAACAAGGATTAATAATATTTAATTTGATTGTAATGCATGTTGGTGGTGTCCGATCGAAGATAAGAAGAAAGGAGGGAGGAGAGTTTTTATTTTTGTAAAAATGTTATAAGTGTATGTGTGGTCCTATTTATAGAATTGTAGTTTGGCAATTTGGCAATTCTAGTCCCTCTATTCTCAAGTCCTTATAAAACTAATACAAAGTGTTTCTTTTATAAATAGAATCGGCCAAAGACTCGGGTCACACCACGTTAATAAATATTTTAAATCCGTCCCACTAATTTTTCTTTAAAATGTTTAATAAAACGTTAAACCTCGTAAAACACGACTTTTAAACATGGTTTTTACAAAAACTCGAGGAAACGTCATAAAATATAAAAATAACATATTCACGCTCTCAGAGCAACAATATAAATTTTTCTGACTTTCTTAGATTCTAAAAACAAATAGAAAATCAATCACGGCATGAAATTACCCTATAAATGGAAATTCTCATCAAACCTTATATAGTATAAACGACTATAACTATTTACGTAGCAAAAATAATTATCTTAGCTCAGGATAGACGTTGACCTGAAACTCGGGTTGTTACATTCTCCCCTCCTTTAGGGAGCGTCGTCCCGGTGCTCAGCTTGACTTATCCGCTTTCCTCGCTTCGTCCTTACTTGTAAAGAGATGAGGGTACTTTTTCTTAATCTGATCCTCACGTTCCCAAGTAAATTCTGGACCTCTTTGCGAATTCCAACGAACTTTAACTATAGGTATCCTACTTTGCTTAAGTCGCTTGACCTCTCTATCAACAACTTCTACTGGCTCTTTAATCATATGCAACTTATCATCAAGTTGAATCTCATCCATCGGAACAACAATATCGCCTTCTGCTAAATATTTCTTAAGATTTGAAACATGAAATGTACCATGAATCCCCTTCAATTCTTCAGGTAACTCCAACGTATAAGCTACAAGAGCAACTCTAGCTATAATCCTAAATGGCCCAATGTAATGTGGACTTAACTTTCCGCTCTTTCCAAAACACACAACGCCCTTCCATGGTGATACCTTGAGCGGTACCATATCACCGACTTTAAATTCCAATGGCTTAGTTCTCTTATCTGCATAACTCATCTGGCGACTACGGGCAGTCAACAAACGGTTCTTAATTTGGACGATCTTCTCGGTCGTATCACGGATTAATTCTGGACTGGTAAGTTGGCTATCCCCAACCTCACTCTAGCATACAGGTGATCTACATTTCCGTCTGTACAAAGCCTCATATGGTGCAGCCTTAATGCTCGCGTGATAACTATTGTTGTATGAGAACTCGACCAATGGCAGATGGCGATCCCAACTACTTCCAAAGTCGATCACATAGGCACGTAACATATCTTCCAGCATTTGTATAGTCCTTTAGCTTTGACCATCCGTTTAAGGGTGGTAAGTACTCATATCCAAATTCATCCCCAACGCTTCCTGAAGCGATCTCTAGAATCTTGACGTAAAATGGCTATCTCGATCCGAAATGATCGAAATAGGAACACCATGCCTACACACTATTTCCTTCAAGTAAAGTCGCGTGAGCTTCTCCATACTATCTGTTTTCTTCATTGGTAGGAAATGAGCTGATTTGGTCAGTCGGTCGACAATAACCCAAATCGTATCATACCCACTTGGCGTTCTTGGCAATCCACTCACAAAATCCATAGTAATCCTTTCCCACTTCCAAACTGGAATCTCAGGTTGTTGCAGCAACCCAGACGGTTTCTGATGCTCAGCTTTGACCTTCGCACAAGTCAAACACTTACTAACATACGTGGCAATATCCGCTTTCATATTCGGCCACCAGTACAACGGCTTCAAATCTTGATACATCTTGTCCGATCCCGGATGGATGGAATACTTGGACTTATGCGACTCATGCATAACCAAATCCCTCAATCCACCGAATCGCGGCAACCAAACATGATTTCCAAAACAACGTGTTCCATCAGGGCGAAACTCGAATATTTGCTTAATCAATCTCCCTAAATTTTCTGCCTTCACATTCTCTCTTTTCATTGCTTCCTCCTGAGCTTCACGAATCTGCTTTGGTAGATCATTGTGAACAGTCATCATCAAAGCTCGAACACGCAATGGCTTATTCCTTTCCTTTTGACTTAAGGCGTCAGCCACAACATTTGCTTTTCCAGGATGATACCGAATTTCACAATCATAATCACTCAACAACTCAATCCACCTTCGTTGTCTCAAGTTCAACTCTTTCTGATTCAGAATATATCGTAGGCTCTTGTGATCGGTGAAAACCACACACTTCGTCCCATACAAATAATGTCTCCATAATCTAAGAGCGAAAACAACGGCTCCTAACTCCAAATCGTGAGTAGTGTAATTCTCTTCATGGACCTTCAATTGTCTAGAAGCATACGCTATCACTTTCTCTCTTTGCATCAACACGGCTCCATAACCTTTAAGAGATGCGTCACAATACACCATGAAATCTTCCGTTCCTTCGGGCAACGCTAAGATCGGTGCACTACACAACTTCTGCTTCAACGTTTGAAAAGCTTCTTCTTCTTCTTTTCCCCACTCGTATTTCTTATTTTTCTGAGTCAACTTAGTCAGTGGCTTAGAAATCAAAGAAAATCCTTCAATAAACCTCCGATAATACCCAGCCAATCCAAGAAATTGCCTCACCTCCGTTGGCGTCATTGGTGCAGCCCAACTCTTAATGGCTTCGATCTTGGCAGGATCAACATGAACACCACTATGATCAATCACATGACCCAGAAATTGTACCGAATCTAGCCAAAAATCACACTTCGAAAACTTGGCGTACAATCTCTCTTTCTTTAGCAGCTCCAAAATAATCTTCAAATGCTTTCCATGCTCTTCTTCGTCCTTGGAATAAACCAAAATATCATCGATGAACACTATAACGAACTTATCAAGATATGGCTTGCATACTCGGTTCATCAAGTCCATAAACACAGCAGGCGCATTAGTCAATCCGAACGGCATCACTTGGAACTTAAAGTGACCATACCGAGTTCTAAATGCAGCAATCAGAATGTCTTCCTCTTTAATGCGTAACTGGTGATATCCTGATCGCAGATTAATCTTAGAATACACGCTCGAACCTTGCAACTGATCAAATAAATCATCAATTCTTGGAAGAGGATAACGATTCTTGACAGTCAACTTGTTTAACTCGCAATAATCTACACACATCCTGAAAGATCCATCTTTCTTTTTAACAAACACACCGGTGCTCCCCACAGTGATGAACAACCTTCTTTTTTTTTTTTTTAGCGAATAAATTCCTTGCAGCACCTCTTTGCAATTGTTAAGACAATCTCTCATCTAGCGGCCCAATCTTTACGGCGATGCATGCGTAACTAGTGCAGCCTTCGATACTAGATTGATTCGAAATTCTACTTGCCTTGGCGGTGGTAGTCCTGGCAACTCCTCAGAAAACAACTCAGGAAAATTACGAATTATAGGCACGTCCTCCAATCGTTTCTCCTTCAACTTGTTTTTTGTAACGTGTGCCAAAAACAAATGACAACCTCGCTCGACGTACTTACGAGCCTTAATACAAGATATGACCTTTAATCGAGACACACCTTTGTCACTTTCGACTATCAACATCTTGTTTCCACACGGTATACAAACAACTTTCTCGCCACAGACAATCATGGCATCGTGCTTAACAAGCCAATCCATACCGATGATGATGTCATACATGCCAAGCTCAATCGGCATAAGATCGATTTCAAAAACATGGTTCACTAAATTCAATGTGCAACCTTTCAAAACAGTGTTCGTACTAACTACCCTTCCATCAGCTAACTCTACCTCATAACTAGCTCCTATTTTGACCGGATCGATATCAAGCATGGAACTAAATCTAGTATCTACAAAACTCCTATCGGAACCTGAATCGAATAAAACAAAAGCATAGCGGTTATTGAGCAGAAATGTACCAGTAACCACATTCGGACCTTTAGCTCAGCATCCTTAATAGCATAAGCTCGACCACGTACTTCTCCAATTTCCTCTTGCTTGATCTTCCTTGGGCATCGGTTCCTAGTATAACCTTGCTCACCACAATCATAACAAGTTGGAATTGGGTAGAATCATTTGAACCCATGGCAAATTCTCTCCTTTACTAGTACATCAATTTTGCCCAACCTTTCCCACACTTGTGGCACTTGATAATACATGACCAAACATGAGAGTAATACATCATTCATACAAAGGATAGCCTTCTATCTCAGTAGGAGCGGTAAACATAGATCGCCGTTTCCTTGCCTTTGGTCTATTCTGCAAAAGTCAATATGACGTGAAAGTTTTATTTCCCCTTTATGATCGTTCTTACCACTACTACTTCCACTTTGAAAGCTCTCCCACTTTCGCTTCTTTCCTTCTAAAATTCTTTCATCTCTAGCTTATGATTTTTGATCCATCAACTTATGAGCCATACGCACAGCTTCGTTCAGGTCAGCAGGCCTAGAAGAAGTAACTTCGCCCTTGATGTTATCGGTCAATCCCCAGATGTAAGCATCAACTTTTACTCTTTCTGGTTCAAACCATTCGGACAAATGTCAATTGCATAGCTATTGAAACCTTTGGTATAAAGCCACAATGTTTATATCCTTTAACCTTCAAGTTCTACAATTCGTACTCCATTCGTTGAACTTCTTCTATTGGACAAAACTCTGCAGTCATCAATTGCTTCATCTCAGTCCAAGGCATTCGGTTCACCATCTCTAAACCCATGGTTGCAACCTTAGTATTCCACCAAGTTAAAGCAGGTCCTTGCAATGTTGCAGCAGCATACTTAACCTTCTTGCCCTCTACACATTCACTGATTTTGGAAACACTCTCAGTTTTCTTGAACCATTTTCGTAATTCAACGACTCCCTCAGTACCATGAAAAGCAGTAGGGTTGCACTTCATGAATCCAGTAAAAGTACACTCACAAGCAGCAGGTGCGGCATCCTGACCTCTAACTGGTCCAGATCCCCTAGCATCATTTCCAACATTCGCATGCCTAGCTCGTTCAGCAGCGATAGTAGCATCAACATTTTCCTTGATCATTCGACAAATAGTAGCTTGAGTCATAGGTACAGACTTTGGAGGCACGATTCTGTCACATCATATAAAAAACAATCTGATAAGCATTTATAACATGATATACTCATAACATGATACAATGACAAATCAATCACAACATCAAGTAGTAATCAAAAATGATAAGTCATTTCATTTTTCACTAAAGTGTTAATACTAGTTGCATAGTTTCATGAAATGATACTAATCGTTACAACCTATAGCACTAATTCTATAAACTGAGGATTCTTGTTAGTGATTGCACAATAAAAGAAAAAATACTAATGAATCTAAAATACTAAGCATCATGAGGAGATCCTCGCAGCTCAGTTGATGGACTCTTTTCATATTTAATCAGAACATTGATAGCTGCATTCGGTCTTTCTTCAAACACGATTCCTCTACGAATTCCATCTCTTGATAGAACTCATGAGCTCGAACTCTAGTCCAATAGAGATCTCTCTTGACTCGTTCGTTCTGCATACGAAGGAATGTGTTGCTAAACCTTGCTTCTTCAAGTTCCTTCTTCAATTTCTTACACTCAACCTTATCTTTACATTACCAAGCTTTTCAACCAGCTTTTCCATTGCAGCCGTTCCTTGATCTACACTAGAACACACTTCATTACCCAAATCCAAAATCAACTTACTATAGTACTCGTCCTTTGCTTTTCCTTTCTTCTCTACCAATGCGTGCATCGTCTCGCGACCACACAGTCATCTTGAAAGATTAGCAACCCGACCAAAAAGAGAGTCAATGTCCCTTCTCATGAGACCAGGCAATAGACCATCACTGTCCTCTCGAAGAAAAGGAGCAGTAGACGATTCACCTACCTCATGGACACTAGCAAGAACAGTCTCATCCTCGTGCTCAATCAGGTCCTCAATCTCATTCACATCCTCAAGCTCTGACTCAGAAGCAAGCGGCGGAGGGTTAAGAGGGTCCACCTCTTCATAAGGGTAAGTTAACTCGGGCTCATTCTCATCTTCCTCGATGTCGACTTCCATATCATCTTCTTCCTCTTGAGGATCTTCTTCCTCCTCAAATGCGTCTTCTTTTGGGTCCTCGTCTTCATACACTAAGACAGGCTCGGGAACAACAAGAACATCATCGTGTTGATTCGGCTCAACAACGTGTACATCATCCACATGATCGGGAGGAATTACGTTCACCATGATAATCTAAAAATATCATATAATACTTACATAATAGTGTATCACTTCTTATTATTGGAAACACTATTATCAAACTAACAGTTCGCATCAAAGCGCAACAACAAAAATTCACAATTTGTGACATTCTCGTTCAGTATATATCTTAATTATTTTTCAAACATATATAATGAGAGTTATCATAAAATCACATGACATTTTATGCATACAACACATGCATAAATGCACCAATCCATAACAATTTATGCATCTAACACATGCATAAATGCACCAATACATAACAAATGTATTGATCAAACAAACTGATAAATATATCCATCCTTAACCATTTAATTATACATATAACACATACATAAATATACCTATACATAACAATCATAAAATTTACCTTTTTTCCATAGGTAACCAATGGCAACGAGGAGTCTTGGCGTGCATGTAGAAGCATTATAGTTTAGGTTTTCAAAAAGACTCGACCTAGTTCTCTATAACCTTAGGCTCTTGATACCACTCTGGTATCAAAAACAATTATAGTACAAGTTATAAAAATGACCTAGTTCTCTATAACCAAGGCTCTGATACCACTCTGTAACACCCCACCCAATATACATTGGGTTGCGCAGCGGAATTTGCAATTGGACGTTACTAAATAGCACTATTTACCCTAAGATAATAGAAAACGACCCAAATGAGACGTTTTAACAAGCATGTGTTCCATTATTAATCAGAGTTAAAATGCGTTTAGGTCCCCACATAATCGCAACCACCGTCTAGTACAACGTTTGAAAGACAATTGTTTCCAATAAAAAAACATTGTTTTAACACAACTTAAGACATAGTTTTTGAAAGATTGGAACACATAAGTAGTCTTTCTACCATCTCGCTCTCGCACACGCTACGACACCTCATGGCCATCGTTGCCTTCTTTTGTTACCTGGGATAAAATGTTTAACGTCAACAACAAAGTGAGTGAAATTCATAGAGTTTAAAAATAATGATAACCAATAACTTTTGAACACATAATTAGTTCTCGGGATAAACAAAAGCAACGAATGCTATTGTATCTACAACTTCTGTTCTTTCACGACAATAAAGCTTCATGACACCGAACGTTAACAGTACATATGGCATTTCATATGTTAAAGTGCCCCAAAACAAGGTATTATTGCCATATACCTACTACATTTCTAAATACAAAATGTCCATATTAGGGTGTTCACCTACGGATTCATACCCCGGACAGGGTTGTCAAACCCAATAGATCTATTTAATGCATTAGCGTTCACCTCGCAAGGCAATTAACGATTCATGAAAATTTTAACTAATTATTCAAATAAAACTTATTTTTATAGGGACTTCGACATATACCAAACTTATGCAGAAACATCTCGTAAATCGGTCCAATCAAACCATAAATTCCATATGTGTTTGATTTTATAAAACAAACATGCATCCCCCTTGCGGGTTTTAATACATTTAAAATAGTTCAAAAGCGAGGCTATGAACTCACCTTAAGCAAAGATACAAATCAATTAAGTCAATCAAAACCGGAAGTAACATTTACGTTCTTAAACCGCGTCCTATATAATTAAATATATAGCGACACGTGACTAAAGTTTATTTAAATCATTTATTGCATAACTTATATATATTATTATATTTTATATATATATATATTTATATAAATATATTTTATTATATAATATATATATTTATATACACCATTACTTAACTTATATACATCATATACTAAAATCTCTATGTTGTTGATGCAAAAATTTCTCATTGACACAATTAACAATATTACACCATTTCCATCGAAGTTTCCATTTTTTAGAAAGTTTGTGAAAGTAAGGTATAATATATCGAACATCATATTTCGTTACAATTAACTAAACTATTAGAACCCTTTGCTCACTATGAACTCTTTCAAATAGTTTATGTTAAGTTTGACTTTTCAAAAGTCAAACATTATAGTTGCTTTTTACCCCAAAAATACCCAAAACTGTCTCGGCGTTAAAACGTTCGTTTTTAGGAGTTTGGTATGTGTTAATTACAAGACATGTACCTAGGGGAAAACGTGCTTAAAGACTAAAAACTACCAAGAATACTCTTTTATTTTGTGTTTTTGCATTAGTATTATCGTAGATAACGGATATCTAAGAAAGGACAAAACGATAGCCAAAACTGACAATACCAAGCACCGAGAATGGAAAGAGCGTAAAAACCCAAAAGTCAAAGTCAACCAAAAAGTCAACCAAGTCAAAGTCAAAAGTCAAAGACGAAGTCGGTATCGAAGAAATGTTAAATGGGCCAACCCGTACCCATCTAATGGGTCGGGTCAGCCCATTTAAACATTATGAAGACCAAATAAATCCAAAACCCTTACCGGCCAAATTTAAGAAACAAACAAATTAACAGCCACACATAGGTGTTAAGTCTTTTACATCTGAGGTCCTTAGCCTTTGCACCGTTAGTCCTTAAGGACTAACAATGCAAACACTTCACAAAAACAAGGCAAACGCCCGTTAAGTCTTTTATACCAAAACCCAGTCAAACCTTATCCTTGATTTCCCGCCAAACCTCTACCCCACTGTTCACCCATCACTTTCGTTCACACCCCTGTAACATGACAAGCAAACATCACACCCTCTTAACCTATTCACCCCCTCCCCCTGTTAAGACCAATTCCACCTTGGCAATCCCCTTTAATTTCATTGGCTGTTGAACAAAGACAAAAATCAAAGGCTAGGATTTAAGAACTTGGAGAGCAAGGCAAAATGGATGGCTTTGATAAGTTTTTAACTTACTCACACAAGAAACACACCCTTTTGTTCACTCACAGAAGAAGCACAAAGAGTGAAGACCCAAGACATTAGTTTTTATATAAATAGGGCCTTCTTGTAAGCCTTTGGGCATCTAGTTTTTAGTTTTCAGCTTACATTAGTTTATTGTACTTGTTTTTAAAAGTCTTGTACTGTTTTATTTAAGTTTAATGAAAATTAAGTTTTTATGTTAAATCTGTTTTTTTAGTTAATGTTTCTAAGTCTTAAAAACGTTTTATAAGCTCATAAAAGCTTTTTTTACCTGTTTACTTAAGCTGTTTATTTAATCAATATAAGCTTGTCCATAGCTTATATTGCTTAAGTCCTTTTAACCAAAAATCACTCACAAAAGCTATTTGGAAGATAAGCCAAAAAGGGAAGGGCTTATGGGTTTCACTAGCTTGTCTTTGACAAGCTAGAGCTTGTAGATCAGCTTATTTGCCCTGTTTTGAGCAAGGGTTTTGTAAATTTCTCTTTTTTAATGTTTTTAGCTTAAACTGCCAACTGCTTATTTGCTTATTTTTACTGCTTATCTTTTAGTTTTAATTGCTTATATGTGCTTATTATACCTTAATCTTCATCTGTTTTGAGTTTTCTTAGTGTTCTTAACATGTTTAAGCTTAAAAATGATATTTAGGAACTTAAAGGGGTGTTTGGCAAAGACATCACTAACCCATGTTAGTGTTGTTTAAGCCATATTGACCCATTTGTGAACTTTGAATATCAATTTAGTAGGCTTTTAATCTGTTCATTGTAGTTGTTTAAGGTCAAAATTGTGTTTTAAGGATTTGTGAATTTGAACTTTAATTCTGTGGTGTTATATCATCATGCAACTGCTTATCTTGAATCTTTGGTCTATTGAAGTTAAATAAAACCATGCTTTGTGTACTTTGTTTGGGTGTTAAAATGCAGTAGATAGAGTTAGTATAAGTGTGCATTTGCATTTGTGCTTTAGTTTAAATCTGTCATGGTTTTCTTAATTTTTTTTTCAAAGTGTAAGTCCTTTTTCATTATCCAATTTTGGTTAGTTAAAATAGTTTTCAGAATCTGAATTTAAGAGCATAAGCTCATTGGTGGGTAATCTAAATCTGTTTTAACTTATTTCATAGTTTAAAGCTTATTTACTAGCTTAAAATCAAGGCTGCAATAAGTCATTCTGTCTTTTCAAAAATTAGTAAAACTCAGCACATACTGAGTGAAACTGCTTTTTCATTAAGCTTTTTCATAGCTTATTTGAGTTTCAAACTCCTTTTTCTTTGCTGATTTAGATAGCTTGTTGGACAAGCTTTTTAGTTCTATAAGCCTCTAAGCCATAAGGATCCACTGACTAGCTTAAAATTAAGCTAGAAAAGTGGCTTTTGGGCTGTTTGGTATCTAATTTTGGTCATAGTTGCTTATTTGCTTATTTGAGATTATGGTTTGTTAGGATTGCTTAAATTTTGCTTAGATCTGCTTAATAGGTTAGGTTGTAGTAATAGTTAGCTTATTTAGCTTAGGGTAGAGCTTATTCAATCTTATTAGAATTTTTAGTCTAGAAATTTAAGTGTAATAGCCTTTTAAGAGATTCTGTCATTTTAGCTTATTCTTGGTTCCTTTTCGTTGCTTAATTTTGTTCATAAGTGCTTATTAGGTATAGCTTATTGTTGGTTGTTAGCTTATTTGCTTTTTCTTTTGCTTATTAAGTCTAAAATGCCAAGTAGTGTAAGCCTTTAGTCTTTTAGCTTTAAAAGCCAATTCTGTCACCCCCTTTTCAGCTTATTCCTGGCTTATTTTTAAGTTGTGTAAAAACTCCTTTACAAAAGTTGCTTAAAATTTTCTTATCTAAAAGTTGTAAAAAAAATTTAGCAAATAAAAATACATTGGGAAAGTGGGAAGCCCAAGGTGAGCCAAGGCTCGAACCCTAGACCTCTACCACCCTCTACCAACATATTTAACACAACACACACAACCAACAGCGCCCTTGGGTCTTTTCCGTTATGTCTTGCACACATTATTCTTTTACCACCTTTTTGGCCTTTTAAGCCATAAGCCATTTTTGGCTTATTAACAGCTTATTTAGATAAACTGTTAACCTCATTTTATTTTTCATAGAACCTGCTTACTTTTTGTAAATTTTTTCAGATTTTTTATAAATAGTTTAATATTTTTAATATTTAATTTAGATAAAAACCATTTTTAATTCATAAAAAATTAAATAAAAGTCAAAAAAATATAATTCTTTTTTTTTAAATTTTATTTTATCATTTAGGACTTAGGAAAATTAAATTTGCTTTCGTAGGGTTAAATTTGTAGAATTTGTTTTTCTAAAGAACGGGATTTGGTCCCGTTATCGTTTTTCTTCGTTTTTTCACCTTAATTGCTTACGTTTTAGGGTTTCTTTTATTTGTTCTTGCATTTTAGTCACTTAGGATTTATAAAAAGTTAAAAAATCATTTTAGGATTAAATTTTGATAAATTAGGTTTTAAGTGTCGTTTTTTTAGGATTCCCGTTATCGTTTCTAGTTTAAATCATTAATCACTTTCGTTTTTAGTTTGCCTTACTTGTTTTTCCCGTAGAATTAGAAAACCCAATCAAAATCTTGTGAATTCAAACATCAAATATCAAACCGACTATCGACTCTCCATTGCACGCCTCGTTGGGAGAACGACCCGGGTGATCACTTGCCCGAAATCATTTATATCATACCCGTGAGTTTGTTGACCTTTTTCCTAAAGGGTTGACTAGGTTGACTTGCGGGGATTTTATATTTGATATTTTATTATACTATTTGATATATAATTACCCCTAAAAAGGTGATTATCAAGTAAATAAGAATTAAACGAATAAGAGGATAGAGAAGAATATTTATAGATTTTTAAAATAATACATAAGGAAAAGAAATTTAAAGAAAGAAAAATAGTTTTGGTAACCGATAGTCAAAGGTGCATGGTAGCTCTCTAAAAAACGCACAAAGAAGCGGAGGAGCGGGTAAGCGTGAAGCGTTTTAAAAATCTTCTCCTTTCGGGACGAAGTTCGTAAGATCGTCCCTCCTTAAACCTCTCTTATAATTTGTTAATCTAAAGGTGAGCCGATTTAACAATTGACAACGCGGTTATTTTCAATAAAAAATAAAAATAGAAGTATAAAATATTTTTGTATTTTTATATAAAATAAAACGAAAACTTTCACGGGGAAAGGATTTTCAAGGCTCGAACACGAACAATCCCGTAAAAATCGCTACACCTCTCCCCGGCAGCGGCGCCATTTTGATAATCGTTAAGATGCGTATCAAACAAATAACCTTTAATAATATATATAATACATATACATAAGGAGAGTATCATACAAATTATTCTTAGGAAAGAATAATAAGTAATCAACACGGGTATCGTTCTCCTCGATGAGAGGTGAATAGAAATCTACGTTTATTTTTGTAAATCAAGCTTGATTGTCATTTAAGTTTTGGTATTGGTTTCTAAATCTACTAATGCGAAAAGGAAACCAAATAAAGGCATGCTAACCTAAAAATTAAGGCAATTTTAAAAACCTAATGACATTTAAAACAATTTAAACTAATTTAAACCAACTAATAAACTAAAAATAACAAATTAAAATTCTAAAAACTCAAAATGCAAATTTTTAAACTAAAAATGTATTAAACTATTTTTTAAAACACAGAAATTAATTTTTTTTGAATTTTTAAACTAATTAAAACTATTTTTAAAACTAAATAATACTAAAATTTAGATTAAATTACTAACTTAATCCTAAATTTTTAAAAAAATTTATAAAAATACAAGAAACTATTCCTAAGGTTTATAAAGAAAAACGGGACAAAAAGCTAAAACCAATAAGCAATTAAAAAATGAATAAGCTCAATAAGCTAAAACTGAAAACGTGTATAAGAAATTAATGATGCAAAGACTAGATGAAAAAGACCCAAGGGCAAGTCCCAAGGGCGCAGTCGTATAAGTCCGTGTGTGTTGTGTGAGGTTGAGAGTCACAGGTTCGAGTCTTGTGGCCCTACTTTTTGGGAAAAACTTTAAAAAAAAAATCTTTAATGAAAAAGCTATAATCTATAAGGCAATTAATAAGTATCTTAAATAATATGATTATTGAACAGAACTTAACAATAAGCTAGGGGAAAGCTCAAATAAATAATTGATAGTTTTGTTTTTAAGTATTAGACATTAACAAGCTAAAAACTATTTGACTTACGGACTCAAAAAGCACTAAGAAAAGCAATTAAGCTTAAGACAACTAAACTTAAACCTGAATAACTGCAATAGTGGACTAAAAATAAGCCAACAAAAATTAGCTGGGATCAAGCACTCTTAAAGTATTAAGACAGCAGACACAAAAAACAGATTCTAAGGACTTTTTAATAACTTGTAAGCTAAATAAAAAACTAATAAGCACTTGTAAAAAGCTAAAACCTAAAAACAGATAAAGATTGATAACCAAAGAACACATAGAAGCTAGAAATAAGAAAATTTGACAAGTTAATAAGCTAGAAAAGACTTGTGAATATGGATGATTAAACTACTATTTTGGGATTTTTTTTTGGCATTTTTGAAGAAAACTGCTCACGCAGCTCACTCGTGCGAGCGCTTCTCTCTTTTATGATCCAAACACTTTTGAAAACTGAAAAGCTTAAAACAGATCTAAAATAGACTACAATAAACTAATTTAAATCAACATTAACCAAAGAAAAGCTAGATTCTAATCACATTTGACCTGCACATCAGACCATTATGCTTAAACCAAATACTATCCTACTTGACTATTTTTGATCCAAAACTCACAAAGTTAATCCAAAGAACTTATGACTCAAAAACAGATGTTCAATGATGCATTAGTAACCAAATTTGAGCATTAAAAACACACCTAAAGAAGATTTACACAAATAAGCAGTTTAAACATTTTTTAAACTAGCAGACTTTAACATTTGATAAATCAATATAGAAAACTTAACAACACTAGTTTTAATCTCATGAAAACTAGTATCTAGACTAAATAAGAGCTTATTAAAACTGATTTGAGTATCAAAACATTTTACACACTATTTTTCCATATTAAACTTTCTTAACCCAAACACTCCTTTAAAACTTAGAAAACTTATTTTAAACTAAAACAGACCTAAATAATCCTTGAACTGTAAAAACAGATTAAGAAATATGCATAACTAAGACAAATAAGCAAAAACCTAAAAGTAATAAGCACTAGATTTTAAGCTACACTAGTAAGCAGATTTGAGCAGCATTAACCTCTAATTAAGCAATTTTAACTATTAAATGGACAGATTCAAAACAAGCTATATCTAAACTAAAAACTAGACATATTAAGCTACTACTAGACAGAATAAGCACAAAAGCAACAATGATAAGCATAAAATAAGCAGATAAGTAATGTAACAGAAATTAAGCTAAAAAGAGTAAAGGAACATGTACCTTGATCCCAGCTCAAACAGGGATCAAAATTGCTCAACAAAGCTTAAATCTACAAGCTAGCTTAAAGTATAAGCTCTGAATAAGCCCTATAAGCCCTTCCAGATCTGGATTATCTTCCAAATGGCTTAGTCAAGTTATTTTGGTGAATTTGAGTAAACCAGCTTATGCAGTTAAGCTTTAGAAGAGCTTAACTACATAAGCAACAGCTAGAAAGGTAATTTGAGCTTATTTAGAACTGATTAAGTAATTTCCAAACACATTTTGAGTAAACAGGATTTAAAGAGACAATTTAAGCTGAAAAGGAGATTTTATTAATAATAAAATGATTACAAAGGTGTTTGAAATTAAAATACAATAAGCAAAATAAGCTGTAAATAAGCTGAAATTAAACCTACACTAATCCTAAACTACACTACACTAGATATTTTTGTGTGTGAGTGATTGCCTCTCTATTTATAGCAGGAAGAGGAAGCTTCTAGGCCAAGGAGCGTCTTCAATCCTTTTGATCTCAACCTTTGAATCAAAACCGCCTTAAATCAATTAATCACAGTAGGGATGGCAATGGGTCGGGTTCGAGGCGGGTTTTAGTGTACCCGTACCTGCACCCGTTTATAATATCCACATCCGTACCCGCCCCATTACCCGTTGGGTACCCGCTTAATATTATCCATCTATTTTTCGGGTTTCCCCGCGGGTATCGGGTATTCCCAATTGAATATTTTTATAGAAAAATGATGGGTATCAAGATTAAGTCACACTAAAATTCATCGAAAAATAAAGCAAAACACCCTTATATATTCAATTTTTTTAAAAGTTAAAGAAAACAAATACCGTATTAGACGATTTAGCGCTTTCGAATAATTTATGTAACATTCAAATGTGTTAAATAATAGAAATAGTTATTATATAAAAAATTACAATGGAAGAAATAACTGAAATAATATATATACTTTAATTATGTTATAATACAATAAAGCGGGTACAATTTGAGTAAAAGGATACGGGTACGGTACGGTAATCTGGGCGGTAATATCAAAACCCTCACCGAACCCGTACGCCGCTAATTCTTTTATCAATACCCGTACCCGCATCCGAACCCGCCAAGCCGCCCCCGAACCCGACCCAACCGGTTCGGGTTTTGGTTTTCCCCATCGGTTTCGGGTGCTTCTTAAATCAATCAATCACAACCCTTGATTTGATACACGTCTAATCCACCAATCATTATGCTCAGGATCGCCAACATGGACTTGGTTATGTCAGACGTGTCAAGCTTAAGTCTTCTAGAATAAAGGGGTGGGAGCGTATATGTGGAGAGGTATAGTTTACCCTGTGTAAACTCGTTGCAGGGTAAAATGGAAGGGAAAGGAGTACTGTAAAATTGACCCGTGTGTTAATATGTTTGACTTGGACAGGCTTGGGTGGATTGGGCTTTGACTTGGGTTTTATTTGGGCCTGAACTAGTGGATTGATGGTTAAATGGATTTGGATTTATAAAATTGGATTGTATTTGATAGATATTAGGCTTAATGGATTCTTATCATTCGTGATTTAATGGGCTGACCCGGCCCATGAAATGGGTACGGGTTGGCCCATTAAAAATAAATACGCCTTCGGCTTCGCTTTTCTTACGCTCTTCCAATCCCATGCTCGGTTTTGTCCAATTTGGCTTTGTTTTTGTCCATTTTTGATATATCCGTTACCTGCAAGACATAATTCACAAAACACACATATACAATGTATTTTTCATATGTTATTGATCATTTAGGCTCGTTTTAATAAGGAAAGTTGATATGTGATTAAACACATATCAGGCTGCAATGGCAAAGCTGGTTGAAAAGCTTGGTAATACTAAAGATAAGATTGAGTGTAAGAAATTAAAGAAGGAACTTGAAGAAGCAAGGTTAAGCAACACATTCCTTCATATGCAAAACGAACGAGTCGAGAGAGATCTCTATTGGACTAGAGTTCGAGCTCATGAATTCTATTAAGAGATGATTCGTAAAGGATTTGTGTTTGAAGAAAGACCGAATAAAGCTATCAATGTTCTGATTAAAGATGAGAAGAGTCCATCGTCTGAGCCGCAAGGATCTCCTTGTGATTCTTAGTAGTTTAGATTCATTAGTAGTATCTTTATTTTGTAATTACTAAACTGAATCCTCAGTTAGTAGAATTAGTGCTATTGGTTGTAACGATTTGTATCATTTCATGAAACAATGCAACTATTTATTAACTCTTTGGTGATGAAAAATAAATGACTATCTTTTAACTACTACTTGATGTTGTGTGACTGTTGTTGTGATCGATTTGTCATTGTACCATGTTATGAGTATATCATGTTATGAATGCTTATTAGATTGTTTTTTATGTGACGTGACAGAATCATGCCTCCAAGGTATGCACATTTGACTCAAGCTGTTATTAGTCGAATGATTAAGGAAAGTGTCGATGCTACTATCGTTGCTGAGCAAGCTAGACACACGAATGTTGGAAATGATTCTACGGGATCTGGACCAGCTAGGGGTCAGGATGCCGCACCTGCTGCTCGTGAGTGCACTTTTGCTGGATTTATGAAGTGCAATCCTACTGCTTTTCATGGTACTGAAGGAGTTGTCAAATTATTAAGATTGTTCGAGAAAACTAAGAGTGTTTTTGGGATCAGCAAATGTGCAGAGGGCAAAAGGTTAAGTTTGCTGCTGTAACACAAAAAAAAAATGCATGGACTGCTTTTGACTGGTGGAATGCTAAGGTTACACCCATGGGTTTGGCGTTTATGAAACCAAATGCCTTGGATGTGGATGATGCAACTAGACTGTAGTGTTTTATTCGATAGAAGAGTTCAAGATTGAGAACAAAAAAAACTGTGGAACTTGAAGGTTAAGGAGTATAACATTGTGGCTTATACTCGGAGGTTCAATGAGTTAGCATTGATGTGTCCGAGAATGGTTGAACCAGAAAGAGTGATAGTTGATGCTTACATCCGGGGATTGACTAACAACATTAAAGGTGAAGTTACTTCATCTAAGCCTGCTAACCTGAACGAAGCCGTGCGTATGGCTCATAAGTTGATGGAACAGAAATCGCAAGCTAGAGATGAAAGAATCTTGGAAGGAAAGAAGCGAAAGTGGGAGAACTATCAAAGTGGTAATAGTAGTGGTAAGTGCAATCATAAGGACAACTCACGCCAAACTTTGCAGAATAACCAAAAGCAAGGGAACGTGCGAGCCATGGTTATCGCTCCTACTAAAGGAAAGGTGTCGTCTGGATCACTTCCTTTGTGTGAACGTTTTTTTACTCACCATGTTGGTCTGTGTACTATCAAGTGTCACAAGTGTAGAAAGATTGGGCACAAGGCAAGGTTTTGCAAGGAGAAAAATGTTGCCATGGGTGCAAATGCTCTGCCCATTCTGACTTGTTATGACTGTGGTGAGCAAGGTCATACTAAGAATCGATGCCCAAGGAAGGTTAAGCAAGAGGAAGTTTAAGAAGTTCGTGGTCGAGCTTATGCTATTAAGGACGTTGAGCTGAAGGGTCCGAATGTGGTTACTGGTACGTTTCTGCTCAATAACCGCTATGCATTTGTTTTATTCGATTCAGGTTTTGATAGGAGTTTTGTGGATACTAGATTTCGTTCCATGCTTAATATCGATCCGGTTAAAATAAGAGCTAGTTATGAGGTAAAGTTAGCTGATGGAAGGGTAGTTAGTACGAACACTATTTTGAAAGCTTGCACCTTGAATTTAGTGAACCATATTTTTGAAATCGATCTTATTCCGATTGAGCTTGGTACGTTTGACGTCATAATCGGTATGGATTGGCTTGTCAAGCATGATGTCGTTATTGTCTATGGTGAGAAAGTTGTTCGTATACCGTATGGGGACAAGATGTTGATAGTCGAAAGTGACAAGGGTGTGTCTCGATTAAAGGTCATATCTTGTATTAATGCCCGTAAGTACGTTGAGTGAGGTTGTCATTTGTTTTTAGCACACGTGACGGAGAAGAAATCGAAGGAAAAACGATTGGAAGACGTGCTTGTAATTTGTGATTTTCCTAAGGTGTTTCCTGAGGAGTTGCCAGGACTACCACCATCGAGGCAAGTAGAGTTTTGAATTGATCTAGTACTGGGGGCTGCACCTGTTGCGTCGTATAGATTGGCACCGTCTGAGATGAGAGAGTTGTCGGTACAATTGCAAGAGCTGCTGGAGAAAGGATTTATTCGTCTGAGTTCATCACCGTGAGGAGCACCGGTATTGTTTGTGAAGAAGAAAGATGGATCTTTTAGAATGTGTATAGATTACCGCGAGTTGAACAAGTTGACTGTCAAGAATTGTTATCCTCTTCCGAGAATGGACGATTTATTTGACCAACTGCAAGGTTCGAGCGTGTATTCTAAGATCGATCTGCGAACAAGATATCACCAGTTACGCATTAAAGAAGAGGACATTCCAATTACTGCATTTAGAACTCGATATGGTCACTTTGAGTTCCAAGTAATGCCGTTTGGATTGACTAATGCGCCTGCTGTGTTTATGGACTTGATGAACCGAGTATGCAAGCCATATCTTGATAAGTTCGTCATAGTGTTCATTGATGATATTTTGGTTTATTCCAAGGACGAAGAAGAGCATGAGAAGCATTTGAAGATTATTTTGGAGCTGCTTAAGAAAGAGAGATTGTACGCCAAGTTTTCAAAGTGTGATTTTTGGCTAGATTCGGTACAATTTCTTGGTCATGTGATTGATCGTAGTGGTGTTCATGTTGATCTTGCCAAGATCGAAGCCATTAAAAGTTGGGCTGCACCGACGACGCCAAGGGAGGTGAGGCAATTTCTTGGATTGGGTGGTTACTATAGGAGGTTTATTGAAGGTTTTTCTTTGATTTCTAAGCCGCTGACTAAGTTAACTCAGAAAGATAAGAAATATGAATGGGGAAAAGAAGAAGAGGAAGCTTTTCAGACATTGAAGCAGAAGTTGTGTAGTGCACCGATCTTAGCGTTGCCCGAGGGAACGAAAGATTTCGTGGTTTATTGTGACGCATCACTTAAAGGTTATGGAGCCGTTTTGATGCAAAGAGAGAATGTGATAGCGTATGCTTCTAGACAAGTGAAAGTCCATGAAGAGAATTACACTACTCACGATTTGGAGTTAGGATCCGTTGTTTTCGCTCTTAAATTATGGAGACATTATTTGTATGGAACGAAGTGTGTGGTTTTCACCGAACACAAGAGCTTACAATATATTTTTGAATCAGAAAGAGTTGAACTTAAGACAACAGAGATGGATTAAGTTGTTGAGTGATTATGATTGTGAGATACGGTATCATCCTGGTAAAGCGAATGTTGTAGATGACGCCTTAAGTCAAAAAGAAAGGGATAAGCCATTGCGTGTTCGAGCCTTGATGATGACTGTTCACAATGATCTACCTAAGCAAATTCTTGAAGCTCAGGAGGAAGCGATGAAAGGAGAGAATGTAGAGGCAGAAAATTTTGGGAGATTGATTAAGCAAATATTCGAATTTTGCCCTAATGGAACACGTTGTTTTGGGAATCATGTTTGGTTGCCGCGATTTGGTGGATTAAGAGATTTGGTTATGCATGAGTCGCATAAGTCCAAGTATTCTATCCATTCGGGATCGGACAAGATGTATCAAGATTTGAAGTCGTTGTATAGGTGGCCGAATATGAAAACTTATATTGCCAAGTATGCTAGTAAGTGTTCGACTTGTGCGAAGGTCAAAGCTGAGCATCAGAAACCATCTGGGTTGCTGCAACAACCTGAGATTCCAGTCTGGAAGTGGGAAGGAATTACTATGGATTTTGTGAGTGGACTGCCAAGAACGCTGAATAGGTATGATACAATTTAGGTTATTGTCGACCGACTAACCAAATTAGCTCATTTCTTGCCAATGAAGAAAATGGATAGTATGGAGAAATTTACGCGACTTTACTTGAAGGAGATAGTGTGTAGGCATGGTGTTCCTATTTCGATCATTTCGGATCGAGATAACCATTTTACGTCAAGATTCTGGAGATCGCTTCAGGAAGCGTTGGGAACAAATTTGGATATGAGTATCGCTTACCACCCTCAAACGGATGGTCAAAGTGAAAGGACAATACAAATGCTTGAAGATATGTTGCGTGCCTGTGTGATTGACTTTGGAAATAGTTGGGATCGCCATTTGTCATTGGTCGAGTTCTCTTATAACAATAGTTATCACGCAAGTATTAAGGCTGCACCATATAAAGCTTTGTATGGACGAAAATGTAGATCACATGTATGCTGAAGTGAGGTTGGGGATAGCCAACTCACCGATCCAGAATTGATCCGTGATACGACCGAGAAGATTGTCCAGATTAAGAACCGTTTTGTTGACTGCCCGTAGTCGCTAGAAGAGTTACGTAGATAGGAGAGTTAAGCCGTTAGAATTTGAAGTTGGTGATATGGTACAACTCAAAGTATCGCCATGGAAGGGCGTTGTACATTTTGGAAAGCGCGGAAAGCTAAGTCCACATTACAATGGGCCATTCAAGATTTTAGCTAGAGTTGGTCCTATAGCTTACACGTTGGAGTTGCCTGAAGAGTTGAAAGGGATTCATAGTACGTTTCATGTTTTGAATCTTAAAAAGTGTTTTGCGGAAGGCGATATTGTTGTTTCGATAGATGAGATTCAACTTGATGATAAGTTGCATATGATTGAAGAGCCTGTGGAAGTTGTTGATAGAGAGGTCAAGCAACTTAAGCAAAGTCGGATACCTATCGTTAAAGTTCGTTGGAATTCGCAAAGAGGTCCAAAATTTACTTGGGAACGTGAGGATCAGATTAAGAAAAAGTACCCTCATCTCTTTACAAGTAAGGATGAAGCGAGTAAAGCAGATAAGTCGAGCTGAGCACCGGGACGGCGCTCCCTAAAGGAGGGGTGAATGTAACAACCCGAGTTTCAGGTCAACGTTTATCCCGAGCTACGATAATTATTTTTGCTACGTAAATAATTATAGTCGTTTATACTATATAAGGTTAGATGAGAATTTCCATTTATAGGGTAATTTCATGCCATGATTGAATTTCTATTTGTTTTTAGCGTCTAAGAAAGTCAGAAGAATTTATTTTGTTGCTCCGAGAGCGTAAAATATGCTATTTTTATATTTTACGGTGTTTCCCCGAGTTTTTGTAAAAACCGTGTTTAAAGGTTTTGTTTTACGAGGTTTGACGATTTATTAAACGTTTTAAAGTAAAATTAGTGAGACGGATTTAAAATAATTATAAACGTGGTGTGACCTGAGTCTTTGGTTGATTTTACTTGTAAAAAGAAATGCATTGTAATAGTTTTAAAAGAGATTGAGAATAGAGGGACCTAAATTGCCAATTTGCCAAACTATAATTCTATAAATAGGCACCATAACACACACATATAACATTTTTACAAAAAAATCTTTTCCTCCTCCCGCTCTTTGCTCTCTTCGACCGAACACCACCCACAAACACCCCATTTCTAATGAATTTACCCACATGCAATTAAATCAAATTATATAATCTTAATCCTTGTTTCAAGAGCTACGTTTCCCACTAATAAAAACCCACATGCAATAGGCTTTGTGGGAGTTATATTTTTGGTTGGTTCTTGGTGATTTCGTGTAATAGGAGGTGTTTAGATTAGCTAGATTGTTGCTATTTTTAAGTTAGTTGCATTGAAAGAAAAGGTTTGGTTTGGGTTTGGGTTGCTCGTCGTATGGTTCAACCAAAAGGGAAAAACCAATTTCGACTTTTTTTCTAGCTTTGTGAGCACTTATTTATGTTTATGTGTTGATTTAATTTGATGTTATTACATATATAATGGTTAGTGCTAGATGATTCAAGTGCAAAATTGATTTGAAAGTTTTTTGAGCATGAGCATGTGTTTGATAGTTTTGGTACATGTTTTTAGGATAGTTAAACATGTTGGAATAGTTAGATTTTGATAAAAATGTGATTTGGTATGACTTTGAGTTGACCTAGTTTAATCAGAAAACGAAGTTTGACTGTAGCGTGTCGAGAAATTTTTAACCGTGGATCAACGTTTTTCAAAATACTATGCTTCACGTTCCACCCGAGAATAATAAATTTGAAGGCGAGATCATCCCATGTAGCGACTTTCGTCTCGGCACATCCCAACCTTGCGGCTAAGTGACCAGGCTTTTGACACCCAAACAGGGACTAGTATCGGGGACTCACGGGGACCTTAGATTCAAATAACCTCTCTGATTTTCGTTTTCACATAGCTTATAAAATAGGAATAGTCAAAGTTCATAAAGCATATTTGAATTTAACAAAATGAAATCTATTTATTAATTCAAACTTAAAAATTAAACCTTTATGCAATTATAAACCCCGACCTTTTAAAAGGCTGCTAACATCGAGTCTGTGAGCCGGCAAGATGCAGCAATCTTTTATCAGGCTAGATTTTTATTACTTACTATGGCTTTCTTTAGAAGATACCACATCGGTTGTGAGCCGGCTATAGAGTAGTAATACTTTATCAGCCATTAGCTTATTATAGTTTGATTGATTTTTTTAGACTCTTTTTGAAAAAATTAAGTATTAAATGTTGAACTAGACTAAATTTATTTGCTTTTTCTACCTAAAAATTGTGATTTAAGTTTTATCTCTAAAACCAGCACGTATATTAATAGGTTAGGGAGCTTTGGGTGAAAAAGCACAAATTACATTACTTGAGCTTTAAGATTTCCATGACTAATCCTTGTCTACATCCTACTCATACCTTAACACTATCATTTTTCGTTCTTCTGTGAATTTCCAAGCGATACCGCTTAGTCTAAAAGTTAAGGAACAAGCTAGAGCTCAACACGCTCGATCGAGTCAAAATTTACTTTTATTCTACCCAGCAGGAAAGTCAAAATTGTGACAAAACACTTATTTTATTTTTGAAAAAATTTAAATTTTAAATTTTTTTGAAAATTTTTGTGGGAAAACGGGGTACGTGAGAGCAACGGGCAAAGGTAGGTAAGATCACATCGAAGATATACTACCCCATACTAAAAATTATCTTTGTCCTCCAAAGTTTACTAGCCTAAGACTTAAAAACCTTTCATACTAGAATCAATCAAAAAAGGTCGAATGATAAACTCATCCTGAAGAAAGTATCATAAAAATCTTTAGCCGTTTATCAAGTGTGCTAAAAGATAAATGTTAGTCGATAATATTCTTTAAGGATATCGGATTTCCCCAACTAATGGCAAGCAAGGGCTAGGAAGCTCGAGTAGACCGGGACAAAACATCGAACACGAGAGTCTTCAGAAAATTTGGGTTATTTCCTAAATAATAATCACAAAGCAACCAAACAACAAGAATCGAAAAGAGTACAGCTCCTCACATCACATTAGAAAGAGAAGAAAGACAGAAAAATGGTGTAGTATGGGGTTGCCTCCCACGAAGCGCTTTGTTTTTGAGTAAACCACAGTCACATTGCTTAACTCGATCCCGGAATTCATTACGTCCTTGGAAGAAAGTGTGGAAATCCTTCATACCTGGGTGGTAAGTCCCACCTCCGAAGTAATGCATCACATGATGACCATTCACTTTAAAGTTTGGGCCATCGGGTTGAGAAAAACTAATGGTTCCGTATGGGAAAGACTTTGGTGATGGTGAGAGGTCTCCCCATGACCAACTAGTTTTAAGCTTTCTGGAAAATATCTTTAGACTGAGAGTTGATAGAGTAAAACTGATCACCACATAGAAAAATGCGGTTTTTGATCTTTGAGTCATGAAGTTTCTTCGTCCTCTCTTTATAAATCAAAGAATTCTCGTAAGCTTGATCACGAAGCTCATTAAGTTCATTAAGTTGAAGCTTCCGGTGATCACCCGCGGTTTTAAGATCGAAATTAGCATGTTTCAAAGCCCAATATGCTTTATGCTCTAATTCGATAGGTAAATGGCAAGACTTTCCGTACACTAACTTGTAAGGCGTACAACCAATTGGTGTCTTAAAAGCAGTACGAAATGCCCATAAAGCGTCATCTAGTTTGTCAGACCACGAGGCACGGTTTTCTCCAACCGTCCTTTCTAGAATACGTTTCAAACCACGATTGGACACCTCCACTTGACCGCTCGTTTGAGGGTGATAAGCGGTAGCTAGACGATGTGTGACCCCATACTTAGACATTACTTTAGCAAACTGATCATTACAAAAATGGGTCCCACGATCGCTTATAATAGCTCTAGGTGTTCCGAATCGGGCAAAAAGAGATTTCAAAAACTTAACTACAACTCTAGCATCATTTGTGGGGAGCGCCTTTGCTTCAACCCATTTTGAAAGATAATCAACGGCTACGAGGATGTATTTATTCCCATGTGAAGACGGAAATGGTCCCATAAAATCAATACCCCATACATCGAAGATTTCACAAACTTGGATAGCGTTTTGAGGCATTTCATCTCGTTGTGAAATTTTGCCTTGTCTTTGACACGTATCATAAGATTTGATCATTGTATGGGCATCTCGATATATGGTAGGCCAAAAGAAACCGGCATCAAATACTTTTTGAGCGGTGAGATTGGCACTATGATGGCCCCCGGTGGGTCCTTCATGACAAGCTTTGAGGATTTTAAAAGCTTCTTGCCCATGCACACACCGTCGAATGATTTGATCCGCACATATACGAAAAAGATAGGGATCATCCCAGAAATAATGTTTAACATCCTTAAAAACTTTTTCTTTTGTTGAGTTGTCATTCCTTTGATTATAAAATTCCCCGCATGGAAATTTGCATAGTCCGCAAACCATGGAGTACTTTCACTAGATATAACTCTAAGAGTCTCTAAAGGAAAAATGTTCATTTATGTCCTTGTTTTCTAACACATCCTTATGAGGATTCTCAAGTCTAGATAAATGATCCACCGCCAAGTTCTTAATTCCATTTTTTATCAGGATGGTGATATCATATTCTGGTAGGAGAAGAACCCACCGAGCAACCTCGGCTTTGCGTCTTGTTTATTTCAAAAGGTATTTTAAGCCGAGTGGTCCGTATATACACTATGCTTTTAGATAAGACAAGTTATGGTCGAAACTTTTTCAAAAGCTACAAATCGGCAAGCATTTCCTTTTCTGTGGTCTTTAGTTTGTATAAATTTGAGCTTTGTCATTGTCTCGCTAGCATAATGATTTTAGCTTTGAATAGTACTTTCATCTTTCGTTGTCCTAAAACCGCACCAATCGCGAAATCACTTGCATCACACATGAGTTTGAAAGGTAGGTTCCAATCCGGGACAACTAAGATCGGAGCTTCGGTAAGCTTCTTTTTAAGAAGTCTGAAAGCATCTATTACAATCCTTAGAAAACCAAACGGTGTTTCCTTCTCAGAAGGTGAGTCATCGGTCTAGCTATTTTGGAAAGTCTTGGATTAAAACGTCGAATAAAAACCTGCATGACCTATGAAACTCCTAACACACTTTATCGGCTTTAGTTGGACGTGAGGTGGGTCTAGCGTATAACATCGACTTTAGGACGATCGACCTCAATTCCCGACTTTGAAATTTTATGCCCTAAACACAATCCTTCTCTAACATTAAAAGTGACACTTTCTTCCAATTAAAAATAAATTCGTGTCTTCAACCTTTTTAGCATCTTTTCTAATGGGAGCACGAATCTAAACTATCCCAAAAACCGAGGAAAGCATCCAATAAATCTTTCATAGTATTTTCGATCATATCATGAAATATGGCCATCATACACGTTTGTGAAAAAGTAACTAGGCACATTTCACAAGCAAATGGCATGAGACGGTACGCTGAAAGTTCCATACGGGCATGTGAAAGTAGTTTTCTCCTGCCCTTGGGGATCTATTGGTATTTGGAAATACCCTGAAAATCCATCTAGAAAACAATAAAACTCATTTCCGGCTAATCTTTCTAACATTTGATCCATAAATGGTAATGGAAAATGATCTTTCCGAGCGCTTTATTTAATTTCCTGTAGTCGATACAAACTCTCCACCCGGTAACTAAACGTGTTGGAATTTATTCATTTTCTTTATTAGCAACAACGATAATTCCTCCTTTCTTTGGAATTTTTAGAACACAATTCAATGGACTAACCAGGGCTGTAGGATGATGGTAAATCATACGGCATCAAGAAGTTTTTTGACCTCCTTTTAGATTACCTCTGTGTGAATTTTTGGGTTAACCCGTCTTTGTCTTTGCAAAAAATTTTTTATATAGCGTTATAAAATTCTGTGGGTTTGTTTGAACTGTCGGGTTGGGTTTGTAATCATCCTCCATCAAGATTTTGTGTGTACAAAAACGAGGGTCGATACCCTTGATGTCGGTGATTTTCCAAGTAATGGCCCGTTTATGAGATTTAAGCACTTTTAAGAGAGCATCTTTTTCATCATCTTTTAAACCTTTTGCAATAATTACTGGTAACTTGTTGTTTTCTTCTAAGTACGCGTATTCCAAGTGTGATGGTAAATCATTTAACTCTAATTCCGGAGGCTCTTCAATTGAAGATTTTTCCTTGGTAACTTCACTTTGTTTAAGGTCCATCGGAGGTAGTTGAAACGGGTCATTATTTAAACAATTTTTCAATTAAGAATATCATTCCTCCGGATTGCAATTGGCATGATAATTTCCGGTGAAATTGTATCATCCTTATGATAAGCTTCGGATTTCTTCCAAAATGAATTCGGAAGAGTAAAACGGATCATGACGTCAGGGTAGATGCCACCCAAAGAATTAGAAAAATCCTAGACAATTCCTGAGCATTACTCCTACAAAACTGCATCAATGATGTCAATTCGGTTTACCGACTTATCATTTGTAGAGGAATATCTCGTAGTTTGATCTAAATTAAAAGTGACGACTTCGTTATCAATCCGAAGGGTTATTTCTTCTCCATAAACATCAATTAAAGCATGGCCGGTCCTCAAAAAGGATCTCCCAAGTATGAGAGCGTACTGAGTGATTCGGTTCGAAATCGACAAACAACAAAAGTCGGTAGGAAAATTGAAATTTCCCACTTTGACAAAAAACGTCTTCAGCGAGTCCTTTAGGAAAAGAATGATTCGGTCGCTTAACTCTAAAGTCATCGGTTGGTGTAAGTTCAGGTAAAGAAAGGCTTTTGTACAAATAGAAATAGGCATAGATTTATGCTCGAGCAAGATTCAGACAAGGCGTGACTATACTTCCATTCCCGGGAAATTACATGGATTAAAGGAAACTTCGTGCCGGAGATTCTCAAGCTTTTTCGGGTGGAATTTTTAAGGAGCATCGCCGAGCAATTCTCGTTCAACGGTATCTTAGCTAACTCAAGCAACTTTTCCTTATTCATGAGCAAACTCTTAATCGTAGGAGCAAATCTTGGCATCAAAAGTAAAGCATCCGCGAAACTTATGTCAAAAAGTAAATCTTGAAACATTTGAAAAATCTTCTATTTTTGATTCGAAGCTTTGTCACGGGACTTTTCTTGATTTAGTCGAGAAGGATATGGAATATGTGGCTTAGGTAAACTCTTCGGAACATCGAGTTCCGGAATTGGAATGGGATTGGTTTTAGGTAAAGTCTTCGGAACATCGGGTTTCGAAATTGGAATGGGGGTAACCGGAGGTGGGATTTAAGCGGTACTTCCTTGGAAATTAGATTGGCTCATTATCGTTGTTCATTTCGGTTTCCGTTCCATTACCATTTTAGGAGAAGCGATTAGTAAGAAATCGAGGGTCCCTCGTAAGCAACAACCACTTCGGTAGTGATCGCTTTCATCTCACCCTTCTGGTTTGGAATGGTATTATAGGAGTAGTACCCATTTAGGAAAGTTGAGGATTGTATGAAATAATCCAATATCATGTTTTGCAAATTATTTTGAAAGGTTAGTTTGTTGATTCATCATGACGGCTTGTTGAGATCTTTATCTGTGGTTTGAATTTCATCTTAAGGTTCTCCTTTTTCAATGAGTTGATTTGATTTGATTAATCCTCAAAAAATGTGATCCGTATATTTTCTCTGTCAACTCAGAAAAATCATTTGAAATCTCTTGTTGAACTTGATTATTAGGCACTTGAAAAGGTTGGTTTTGAAATCCTTGGTTTTGAAAATTCGAAGCATGATTATTCTGAACTTGAAAACCTTGATTACCATGAAAATTATTTCCCCGATTAAAATTATTCCCTTGACCTTGATTATTAAACCTATTTTGATCATTGTTTTGCATTGGAGCAAAACCTGGTGGTGCCATTTGATTACTAACTACGGTTCGGAGGGTACCTTGATTGTAAGTACCCCGTGGTCGACAATCACTAGCATGATTGTTATCGGTTAGGCGGAAAATTGTACAGAATGGGCACCGCCACAGTACGCAAAGTTTCACTCACCGCTTTAACCGGACTGGGAGGAAAGCATTGATAACGCGTTAAATGTGTGTTAGTTTTCATAGGAGGCCTGTAAAAGTGACATGCTTAGATAATATGTGCACTATTTTCTTAAATAACACTATTTTGTGCATTAAAAATGGTCTGAATGTAGGTTAGTTTTCATAAGAAGTTAATAAAAGTGTCATGCTTCGGTAATCAGGACTCTATCGTTTGAAATGACACTATTTTGTGGATTAAAATGGACTAAATATGCATTCAAACTTTGAAGTAACACTGTTTTATGCATTAAAAATGGTCTAAATATGCATTCATTTTCATAGAAATTTGTAAAATCTGACATGCTTGGATAAGCAGCACATTGTTGTTTAATATTACAATATCTTGTTCATTAAAAATGGTCTAAATGTGCATTAACTTTCATAGGATGTGCATTGTTTAACGTGACATGCTTAGTTTATTTGCGAAATCTTGGTGTCCTAAATTAAATGGATGATGAACATTTCCCTCCGCATAAGTGACATTTGTATACAGTTTTAAAGGTTTGAACTTATGACGCTTACATTAGAATTGGAATTACTATAATGAAATTTGTGGATCATTTTTTGTTTACCTTGTAATTTGATATGATTAGGTTGCTCGTGATGGGGATCTTCAAGAACAAACAGGGAAACATATATATTTTGATCTAGTGGATCATGAAAAAGTTCGTAGTTTCCGTATCAAAAAACAAACCCCTTTTGCTCTTTTCAAGGTACAATCTTTTGTTGTTGTCCTAGTTCCTATAGCTTTCACTTTTGATTTAATTCAGAGTGTGTTGTTATATTATACTGGAGTTCGGTTTAGCTTGCTCCTAGACTTTATTTGCTGCTTGTTGGCTTAAGTTGAAGTTGATGTGGTACTGTTGGATATGGTGGTATTTGAAATGTCTTTCTTTTTATGTTAATAATTTTACAGAATATTCTATAAACAATGTTGATCTTAAAAACAGAATAGGTAGTTTTTTTAATTTAATAACAAAATATTCCTGTCATATTCTTATATGTTAGCTTGCCTTGCTTTATATTTTACAGATAACCGGTTTGTTGCTACTTCCTGGTTGGCACATACGTTTTGGAATTGTTAAAAAAACACCAATGTGATGAATCACCAAATGTGTATGCGTATCATTTTTGCTAATAGTTTAAATAGTTAGTAAGTAATGGTGAATGTGTATAGGCACAATTCTTATGTGGCAATGCCTTGTTGCTTTTGCAGCCAACTTTTATGGGGGAGATACGCAAAAACAAGAAAAGTTACCAATAAAAACGGATCAAGACACTCTTAGAGAAGGTTATCGGTAAGTTTGTTTGCTCTCTCTTGGACATTCATGCTTTTAACATCATGTCTATATTCTTGTTTTAGTTTTCTATCTGATGCGTATAGTTTTATACACGTATAATAATATAACTATAGAAAATTACCAAAATACCCTTGAGGACAAAGGTAGTTAGGAAAATTCTCACAAATATATATAATAATACGTATATTTACCGGTAAGTGATTACCGGGTCGTTTTCCCAAAGATTTATGAAATTGAAACCGCGTTTGTTATTTGGACAATGATTTGAATTGGTTCGAAGATGATTTGTTTTCTAAAATCCTAAAAGTGAGTAAATAAAGGACAATTAAACCTAACTACGAGAAATCAATACGGGAAAGTAAATTTTAACTAAAAATGCAAATCGGGGATCCTAAACGGGATCTAAAAGCCCTAAATTTTCAAAATAAACCTAAAATGAATTTTTTTCACTTTTTACTAACCCTAATTGACTAAAAAGTAAGATTAAAGAAAACTAGAACAAAAACGGAGTTGAATTGAGCTTAAAGACACAAAAAACGTGAACGGGAATGAATCTTGTTCTTTAAAAAATGAAATGTTGCAATTTTAACCCTTCGGAAGTAAAACTAATTTTTCTAGAAACTATATGATAAGAGAAAATTTTCTAAAAAATAATTATATTTTTTTGACTTTTTTATAATTTTTTATGAATTAAAAATGATTTTAATGAAATTAAATGATTAAAAATACTAAACTATTTGTAAAAATTCTGAAAAAAATATGAAAAGTAGATTGGACAATGAGGAATCTAAAAAAAATAAGCTCGTGAAAACAGCTTATCAAATAAGCTGCTTAATAAGCTAAAATAGCTTATTAACTAAATGGGCTAAAATTGTATATAAAAGATAGATTGTGCAAAGCTCTAATGGATGAGTTATTGTAGCACAATGGTTGGGTGTGTGGGGGATAAAACGCTTGGTGAGGGTGGTAGAGGTCCCGGGTTCGAGCCTTGCTCACCCGGGGCATCCCACTTTCCCAGGTGTTTTAATTTTTTCCATTTTTTTTACAACTTTTTAAAACTCTTAAAAATAAGCAACTTTTGCAAAACAACCTTTTTTATAAACCTAAAATAAGCCCACAAATAAGCAATTAAGGACAGAATTGCTTAAACTATACTAAATCACTAAAAAGCAAACTATTTGGGCAATTTAAGCAATTATAAGCAAATGAAATATTAAAATAAGCTAAGACAAACAATAAGCTATGTCTAAAAAGCACATAAGAACAAAAAATAAGCAAAAATTATAAGCTAAATAGATAGTAAAGCTAAAAATGCTTAAAATCACATGAAATTTACACTAGAAAGTAAATAAGCTCAAATAAGCAAATGGAAAAACCAAATAAGCTAAAATGGACTTATACTAACCTAATAAGCTAAACTAAACCTAAATAAGCAATAACAATAAGCAGATAAGCTAAAATAAAGAAATAAGCACTTATGGTGTAAACTGTTAACCAAACAGCCCCTTAAGGCACCTTTGAGCTTATTTTTCAATAAGCTAAAGGATCCTTATGGACTTTTGGCTTATTACCCTAAAAAGTATACCTAGAATACTACTTAAAACAACTTTCAAAAAGCATTTTGAAAATTAAATAAGCAAAGAAAAAAAACTGATTAAAAAGCTACTTATTCTAACTTAACTATGTTTTTTATTTTTAAGCACAGATGCAATAAGCTAAATCCTAACCTTATTAAGCTATGAAATAACTAAATATTAATCTAATAAGCTAATTTGAATATAAATTAAGCAAAAACTAAGGGCTATAAGCTAGAAATCTAAAATAAGCACTTAAGCTAAAACTACAATCCAAATAGACCAAACAACATCTTTAAGCTTATTTTTAAGCCCACAAACAGATCCTTATGATAATCTAGCCTATATTACTTTGAACCTTGGCCAAAAAGCTATATGAAACAGCTTTTACAAAACATTTTGAAATTCAATTACTCAATGAAAAAGTGGCTTGAAAACAGCTTATTGTACTTAGAACACTTAGTAACTTTTGGTTTTGAAAATGAACAATGCAGATTTTTAAGGCTAAAAACAGATATCAAAATAAGCTAATTATTGAAAAACAAGTTTAAACTAATGTAGAGTAACCTATAAGCTACTTGTAAACCTAATTTGAAAAGCTAAAAACCACTTTTACCTACTGAAAATTAAGATTAAAAATGGCTATTTTTTGTTTTTCTTATCTGATGCAAATGACACTTTAACTCTAAAACTTTGAAATAACTAGTGCAGACCTACAATCTAATTTCTAACATCTATAAATCATATAACTAAGAGTAAATAAAGCAAAACTAACAATTAAAACAGACTTGAGCCTAAGATGCTAATGAAACTGATAAGTGCTAACAGGATTAAACTAGCAACTCAAAAACCTGTAGAAATTAGATTATACCTAACAAACACCTTAAATCCTTCTTCTATAAACTTTGAAATTGAGTTTAAAAATGAATCCAAAAGAGCAAGTGGACTCAAGCAGTACTAACCTTAGTTAGTACTGCTTGTCCCAAACACCCCCTTAAATCCTTAAACATCATTTAAAGCTTATAGAATTGAAATTCAGAATATAAACTTCAAATACCAGATATTAATAGGCTACTAACAAACATAATGAACTAATTTAAACAGCTGGATAAGCAGAAAACAAGAACTATAAGCTAATGCTACTTATTTTTGGCTTTTTATGACATATTTAAGAAAATGATAAGCAATTATGACATAAGCTAACTATTGAACACAAATAACATTTAACCACTAAGATAAGCAAGATTAAGCAAATAACAACTAAAATAAGCAGACAATAAGCTTATAAGCAGAATTAAGCTAGAATATTAAAGACAAAAAAGGTAAATTGAGAACTTACATAAGCCTTTGCCCAAACAAGGCTAAATAAGCTCAAGGAGCTACTCTACAAGCTCCAGCTTATCCAAGGATAAGCTGGTATGGTCTTGGAAGCCCTTCCATTACTGGCTTCCCTTCCTTAATAAGCTTAGGTAAATTTGAGGGGTGGATATTGAGTAATATAAGCTCAACTAAGCTTTTTAGAGCCTAGTTGAGTTAATAACCAGCTTATGAAGATTTGAGAGCTTATGAAACAGTTGAAGCTTATTAAACCATTTTTGCATAAAAAATAGATTTATGAAAAGACAATTGCACTAATAGAAAACTTAAGTTCTTATTGATAATAAAGCTGAATACAAGATGAAATTGAGACTACAATAAGCTAAACATTACTTGAGAAGAAAATTACAATTTAAAAAGCTACTTAAAAAATATACTCAAAAACTAAAAACTAACTACTCAAAAAAAGAATATCTATGTGAGTGAGGAGAGCCTTGTATTTATAGGAGCTGGCGGATGCTTCTAGGATTCTTACACGCTCCCCTTGAGCTTTTGATCTCGTACCTTTATTCCTTGCAATCATTGTTGGCCGTTGGATCAATAAAAGGCATACGGATTGCCAACGTGGCATTCCGTGTGTCAGACCCCTTTGTGCTTCTTTTGCACTAGATTTAGTGCAAAATCTCAATCATTCGTGTGTTTTTATAATTGCATGCGTGTCCTTCCTTGTGGTGTCTTAGCCAATGGGAGGCTTTGGTGATGTATAACTCTGCCACATCATATCTTGTCAATTGAATTATTGAGTAACAAATTGTTTTTTCCCGCATGTTTTCTTTCCTTTTTAACTGAGTTTGACTCGGTGTATTTGTTGACTTGGGCTTTTATAAGGAGAAATGGGCCGGGTGATGGGTTAACAGGT
>BQNB010009818.1:0-10967 GCA_026074375.1 Tanacetum coccineum
TGAACTAAATTACACTTAAATGATTAAAAGAAAGACTTAGAATTAAAATTAAGCTAAAAACATAAAAAAAAGGTGTGTGGTGCTTCGGCTTGGTCTTGGCTCTTTTATAGAAGTCCTTTGCCCTTTCTTTGTGTTGGGATGTGTTAGCTGTGAGAGTAGAAAGTAGCATGCTCAATCCTAGCCATCCATTCGCCTTGTAGCAATCTCAGCCATTGAAGGGGGGGTGCGAGGTTGACTGATTTCCAAGTGGGAAGAGATATAGAGGCAGGGTAAGGTGGAAATGGGTGAGGGGTGAGCTGGAAAGTGTACCGGATAGTGGTTTGGGAGTGAAAACAGGGGGAGAGGGTGGTATGGTTTTGGCGCGAAAGGTGGGTTCGACAGGGGTGGGTTGCAGGGTTTAAAAGGAAAGATTGGGGAAGAGGCAAGAATGCCCCCCCAACTCTCTCTCTCTTTTCACTTTATTTAAGCCGAGTTTTCAGTTATAACATAGTTTGGAAAGTGACAATAATGGTCCCTCTGTTTTATGAAAAGAAACCAAAGAAGGTTAGGGGTAATTGCAAAACTGGTCCCTGCTGTTTTATAACTAAAAGGATTTTTGGAAAATTGCAATTTCAGCCCTTGTGTTTTATTTTTCTATTTTTCTTTTATAAAACAACTTTCAAACTTGGCATTTTTGGCCCTTTTTATTTATTTTTTAAATTTTAATTATAAAACAAAGTTTTTAAAATTTACATTTTTGGTCCTTATGTTTTATAAAAAGGATTGTGGGCTTTTGTTGGGCTTGGAAATGTTGTTGGGCTTTTGGGCTTGTATTGGGCCCAATTGAGTGTGTCTGGGCCCAATAAGGTTTAGGCTTATGTTATTGGGCTTTTTAAGGCCCAATAAGGTACAGGCTTGATTATTGGGCTTTTTCAAGCCCAATAAGGTTATGAAGTGGGTTTTGTGTGTACAATGGCTGAGATTGGCTGTAACTGGGCTAGGATTGGGCCTTCAAAGTCTTCACAGTCTTTGTCAATTGCACACAAATGGGCTGTTTTTTGTAATTTGATGAGGCCCATTTGGTCTTTCAGTCTAATAGTTATATATTTGGGCTTTCCAGGCAATCTAGATGGGTTACGAGGCATCAATTAGATATTCTTCAGTTCCGGCTTCGGTTTGATGCTGATGATTCTTATTTTGATCTGACTTTGGATTTTTTGGACTTTTTTGGCCTTGATTTTGCACAGTCTTTCCATTCCATGCTCAGTTTTGTAATTTTGGCTTGGGTTTTCTCGTCTTTTTGAATGATATCACTTCCTGCACAATACAAAATGCAAAACAAAATATATGTTGGCAGTTTTTGTCTGTTTTTGGTCATTTAAGCTCGTTTTTAGAGGTATAAAAGATATGTGTAGGAAGACTATCATAAATCCAGATGCTATTCTATCGTAGTGCATAACCAATGAAATCTTTCAAATGGCAGACGTTGGTTGTAACTTGCCTAAATTCTCGCTATCATTCATTGGGTAGCAAAGTGCACCAAACACATGTAGATAGGATAGATCGGGAGGTTTGTCGTGTAAAAGCTCGTATAGTGTTTTACCATGACAACGACGTATCATGGAACGATTTTGGGTATAATAGGCTGTGGTAACCACTTCGGCCCATGAAATAAAGGAGCTTTTGCATAAATTAACATAGTGCGGGCTGCTTCAATTAGCGTACGATTTCGTCTTTCAACAACACCGTTTTGCTGTGGAGAGCGTGCAACTGATGTTTCATGAGAGATGACAACCTTCTCATAATATTCACGCAATGTCTGATTAATAACCTCAGTTCCATTATCTGTTCTGATGCGACAGACGGTTTCCTTAAGTCGTACTTGGATCATCTTCAAAAAAGATGTTAAATAATAAGCCTGGAGCTTCTTTCTTTTGATCTTCAAACATTATTACCCAATGTAAATCGAGAGTAGTCATGACGATATAAGGAGGAGTGTACTTTTTACCATTGACACTGCGAAGCATTGGACCACACAGGTCCTTATGAACAGATAGAGTTTTTCTTGATTGGTATCTTCAGATTTGGGTTGTGGGGTTTTCTTTGAATTTTTCCTAATGCGCATGCAAAAATAAGTGATCCTTTTCATAAACTTGGCTTAGTTAGACCTGTAACAAGTCTATGTCTTACAGGATGATTGATAACACCAAAGTTCAAGTGGGATGGACGATGATTGCCATAACCAAGGACTTGGTTTAGCGCTTTGACATCAGACCAATGGGAGAGGATTCCATCATATTTCCAGTGAATGAGTGTTTTTTAAAAAAAAGGATAAATTATCCCCTCGTGATCCTGTCAATAATTTCAACCACCCTTCTAAGATTGGAATGAAGCTGTGTACGTTGAAGAAAAAGCCACTTCGAGATTTAAATCCCAGGAATTGTCCCCACAGAAATAGATTATGCCCAAGTCTTCAACATAATAAACCCTTGGATATAGTAACATCCCATATATGATAATCTCCCTACAACTATTATCTTTGCAACTTGATCATTTCCGAATTTGACTGTACCCAATGAATTTGCTGGACTGAAATTGCGTGAGTGACAGAGCGATCTTCGGTCATGTGATTCCAGCAACGGAGTCCAAATACCAGAGCACGATTTGGACAACCTATTATGCATTAAGAGAATAGATGAATATTGGTTTTTGTAGATCCCAGGATTTACTACGGATCTTGTTTGTTAGGCATAAATTTGGTTTTTATAACCTTAGTTTTGCTAACGGACTCAAGTATTCTTATTCTTCCTCGGTTTCTATGAGTAAAACCATATTTAACCACAGGTTTGATGTGATTCAGAATTTAGAACAAATTAGTTTCTAAAAGAGCATTCATCTGTAGTGGTAATCCTAGTTGAAGGGCACTCATTTCTACAATAGTGTAGGTTCCGACTGGTAGGTCTCTCAAAAAATATATCTATTTGAGTAAACTTTTCTGTTGGTTTCCAAATTTCTTTCTTAGATATACTCTTCTTAGGATTTAATATTCTTAGGTTTAGCACGAACATTTCTCATCATTTCATAGGATTAGGAAACACATAATTATCTTTAAGACATGCATATTTCATAGGTAATTACAGGACATAATAAGGAATTATCGGGTTTTTGGAATTCTGCACAGCACTGAATCCATGAATCTTAACAGTACCATTACTTTTTATTCAAACTAAGATTTAACGTTCCTAGGGTGTAGCTTCTACTTTATTCTTCGATTACTACTTGGGTGTTTGCTGAATCTATCATTCCTGGTATTGCATGAAGCTTGTGATCCTAGCACTAGTAGAAAGTCATTACTCTTGTAGAATGCACGCCTACGATTGTTTAGAAACTTGTCTTGGAAGTCGTGTCTGGTTTTGTGTTTTCTGTGGATTGTCGGATGTGAGTGTATTCGGCTAACTAACTTTCTTATCTTTTTCCTCGGTGTGACCTCAATTCTTTTGAGGACCAACATTGTTTGAAGATAGGGCAGATCTTAATTATCGTGTGAAAGAAATCCTGGATGACTTTGGTATACCTATAGGCAGATCTAAAGTGATTCTTGTGGATAATTAGCTTTTACATGTTCGTCTATATCCCTAAGGACCAAAGCTTTACTGAGTGTGTTTAATAAAGGAGAAAAGTGCAGCAGTCATTTTATTCAAACCAATTGGGTAGGTTGATTGGTTCCATATTCTCCTTAGACATATTTGGATCAACAGAGTGAGTCTCAATAGCCTCCTTATCTACAGCTTTTCCTTTATGTGTTCATTAACTCATTTTTTTTGGGCTGCCTATGATCCAAACCCTAGTTCCTGAAGTTTGTGTTTTAAATCAAAAATTTCCCCGACTTTATATTGACTTGTTTGTATTTAACGCTTCCCATTGTCCTTTTGATTGAACATGTTATTGGTTTAATCGAGTCTAAAGTTGCTTAAAGCTGTTTTCAGTGCTCTATTCTTAGCAACAGTTTTTGTCACTTTCTATGTTCCAATTCAATGTTAAGAGTCTCAATTTCATCCATGTCCATTTTTACTTTACTATCATTAGATATCCTTTTTAAGGACTTTAATTTGCTCTTTCAACTTGACATTGACCGTGTGTTCTTTCGCTTGAGACTGAGCCTCTCAATTACTTAATTAAACAATGAGTAAAACTGGAGCATTCTTGATTTAAAACACTGTTTTCTTTTGTTGAAAAATTTCTTGGTTAAGTTGAGAATCAGCTTCAATCTGATGCAATGTTTTTCAGAGAGTTAAAACTCTTTACAAAGTTTAATTGTAAGTTTCTTATCAACAAAAATCCTTTTTGTTGAGAGCTCAGTCTTTTTTCGGGGGTGCATGGGGTGGGGGGGGTTCGTGACTCTTTTGAACATTCATTCACCAATTTAACAACCATCATTCACAGACAAATTCACAACAGCTTTTACAATATCATGATCAATGGCTTGTGCCAAGAGTCGTTCATTTTCACTCAAAACTTGATTCATTTTAACTTCGAAAGTTCTGGACTCCAAGCGATGTTGTTCGACAGCCAGTTCCATTTGATAAAAGACTTTTTGGACATCGGCAAGTTCTTCAACCAAGTATTGATTGAAGTTATTGAAGATTATCTTTTAATTCTTTTATAAACGGAATCGATTTCATCTCGGAAAACAAGCCTTTGTATGTTAAAACCCCCACGTGCCATCAGTGATAGCTGTGTTGGGAGTGGTTTTCGGTCTGTTACAACCAAGATCAAAGCCAGTAAGATAGCGTTTTTAAGCTCTTTCAAGCTAGTATTCACCAGACTTACTTTAGGAAGTTCTGTTGGAACCTCAACTTTTGTCGGTTGTGAGATAAGAGGATGGGTTTAAATCTGGGACCGGAAGTCGCTTCCACATAGGCTAATGCTCACTATATAAATTCAGCTTGTTCAAAAAATTTTCGAACAAATCATTTGTAGTAATCGTTATTAAGAACAACATAATTAATGGGTTTAGTGTTCACTCTATGTTTTACAACCATTGGATCTTGTTCTTTCAAAATCATTTGTCTCATTAGAATCAGGAACCACAATAGTATCCATTTTAAGAATGGCATTCCCGTCATACAGCTTTGGCTTTGACTCCACGAACGTTCTTAGATGAAAGGTTTTTTTCAAAACCGATAGCTTGTTTCGTGGAAGTGATCATAACAAAATTTTAGATTTAGTCCTTCATATGAACAGTTGCGCGGTTGACCTCTTTTGAAATGATATTATAAAGTTGCTTAAGTTTCTTTCTAAAGCAATTTCCTCTATCTATCATTTCTGTTTTCTTACCATTTTTTTAAATCATTTTTGAGATCTGAAACTGTTTTCTTTAAAGAATCCTTTTTTTGCATCTTGTTCAAAATGAATTTGCTTAAGACGTACAATATCGGCATAATGTTCATTGATCCTGAAAAACTGTTTTCAAAATTTTGACATTTCTTTTAATCTTTAACCTCTTCTTTATATTGTCAAGCTCGGTAGACAAAGATACTTTTTATTGCACTTTTGTATTCCACAGATTAACATTGGTGCAGTTTGCATTCCCTTGCGGTACTTAATTGTTTCAAACATGATTATATCAGGGACATCTTGTTGAGCAGAAGAGTTAGAAGTCTGGACAGTTTTCCTGTTGTGTTTCACTTAGATATAAGATAAGGAATGCTATTGCTATCACTGGTTATTTCAGTTTCTGTCATAAACTCAAATCATTAGGACTGTTCAGAAGACGTACTTTATCCCTCACTATGTATTGAATAAATCATTATAGGTCAGATTATCTGGATTGTGTACCTTTGTGAGTGCATTGAGCCGTCCTGAGAGATTTCCCATGAGAGCAATCTTGGCTTGAGTTGAGTTCATCACAATCAGAGTCATAGGCATACAGTCATCGGCGTGAATTAAGCACAATTATGGGTGATGATAGTCTGAAGAGGTTTTGATGTCAGGAAGTCCTGATCTGCCAAAAAATGCTATTTCTTCTCTCTGGTAAAGCTTGACCACAGTTATTGCCAAAGCCTTTTCCTGAAGACTAGCATTTAAATCAGAAATTTCTACAGACTTTATATTGACTTGATTTATTAAATCATCACATTGTTCTTTTGATCAAATACGTGTTGGTTTAATCGAGTCATAAAGTTGCTTATATGTCTGTTTCAAATGCTCGTTTTCAGCAATCAACTTTGTCACCCTATGATCCAATTTAATATTAATGGTTTAAATCTCTTCGGAATCCTGTTTGATCTTATCCTTATCCATTTTTCCACTTAGAGATTTAATTCTCTCTTTCAACTTCTTAATTACCGTGTGTTTCTCGTGGGACTGAGCTTTCAATTCATTTAATTCAAACAATTGATCAAAACTTGGAACACTTTGATTTGAAATAGAATTTTCCCGTTCTAGAACACTGGAACAATTAGACCGGAGTCTTGTTGGGAAAATTCAGATTGTTGGTTAATTTGGGGAGGATATTCCAATTGAGGGATGGATGATGATGGAGAATAAACGTTGTGGTGAATTGATGATTGAAAATCATTGGATGGATAAGTTACTGAAAGAGGTGTTGATGATTGATGAGTTGAGTATTGTTGAGACTGATAAGGTGAACCATACTGTGGAGATGGATATGTTGAAGCTGGTGGTTGAAGTTGAGTGTTTTGGTAAGTGTGTTGATGAGTTTGATAAGGTGACTGTGTTATTTGGTGAGATGCAACTAAAGCAAGAGGATCGGAGTTACGTTCATGCATCAAACGAACTTCATTTGCATGTCGTTCATGTTGTTCCAAGTAAGCATGAAGCTGATCAACATTGGTAGTATGCAAGTCTTTGACCAACTTAACATCAGTAACAAATTTGCTCCATTCATCAGGAAGTGTGTTCAGAAACTTGGTATTAACTTGAAATTGCTCCAGTGGCATCTTGTAGATGTTCATATCATTGAGTAGCAGTGTGAATCTCAAGTAGTACTCGTGTAACGACTCTCCTTTCTTGTAAGTGAACTTATCAAATTCATCGTACAACTTACACTCTCGTTCTTGCTTTGTTAACGACGTTCCTTGCATGAGCAGTTTAATCTTCTCCCAAAGATCCTTGGCTACACGATGTTGACTCACAAGAGCATAGATTTCTGTTGGAAGGCCTTGGAGAATGATATTAATTGCTTTGATGTCACAATCAGCTTGAATGGCTTCTGCAGGGGTGAGCTCAGTATATTCCTTAAGTCTTGTTACACCATCCACTGTGATTGATGGCCAGACGAGTGGACCTTTCTCAACGGAAGCAAGGATCATTCTACCATGTGGTCTATTCATCATATAAAGTTCCATTATGCTTTTCCATGAATCATACAAATGTTTTTCAAGCATCAGTGGTTTATTGTCACCACCCGAGAGAAGTGATTTATCAGCAAGAGTCGTCATTGATAACATGGTATCAAAAAGATTACTTATTGATCGATCGGTGGTAGAAAGGAATTGTGTTTGAATGTATGGTTGTTGAGTCTTGAAACCACACGGAATTCTACAATGTTTCACGGGATTTTACAAGTCAAAGAAATAACCGTATAATTTAGAAATTTGATTTGATAGGTTTTAAATGGAAAGTTACTAGTTCGGTTCCCAAACAAAGTTAATTTAAAAGTTTGGATTGATTAGGTTTTAATCTGGAAACGTTGCTAAGTTCAAATTCTCCAAAACAACTTGATTGGTTTTCGGTATAGTTACAAAGAGTTAGTCTTAGTATCAGTGTAAAATTGACTAAAGAATCTTTTTTAGTTCTAACGGAAATCACACAAATTCGATATTGTTCAAAGGAGTAAACTAGTTCTGATTTCACATATTTTTCGGTTGATCAAATAGTAAACTTAGTTCGGTCACTAATATCGAAATTTAGTACAAGGAAGATAAACTATTTCGGTTTTCACTATTTCGGGAGATTCGACAATAGGAGTAAACTATTTCGAGATCACTATTTCGAATTATCAAAGCGGATAAAAAAATACGTTATTTTTATATTTTTATGTTGAGTTCTTTGCAAAAAATACTTGATACAAACAAGTGTTCTACTAACCCTATAGTAAACAAGAAAAATGACAACTTTAAAGTTTTTATATAATAAGCCGAAAAATATTAAAGTCTTAAATTGTGCTACAAATTGTAAAGTTAAGGTATTGACCACAAAATCAAAAGACAAACACAAAAAACAAAACACACCCCTGTCCAAGCTCCTTGATACTAATTGCGAAACGAAACACTAGTATTCTTGATATTATGCGAAGAACAAAGAGATAATTGATGATAATTGGAAAGTTTCTTATAAGATATAAAGTAATATGGAATAAGATGTTAATAATGATTATGTGTGTGAAATGAGAAATAGAAACAACCAACAACTCAACTACTCCAAGGCATGGATAATGGTATATATGCAACATATAAGGCCGGAACACCGATGGGCTTATACTAAAGGCTTACCCAGGGCCTGTACAGAGCACATATTAAGGCTATACTAAGCTTAATCAAATTATTAACCAATCAGGCTAAAAACAAAGAAAGAAAACTAAGTATATATTGAGAAGATGACACAGATATCCTTTCTTAGTTCTAACATTTCCCGCATACGAGAGTTCTTAACTACCGGACGTCTACCCAATATGATAGAGATAACCCTTCTGTATAACAAATAGGGAGTGAGTACCTCCCACCTAACAACACTAATTCTGTAAATAAATATATTACTACAAAAACAGAATATAGATTTAATGTGTTAAGTGAATAGATGTAAAGGGAGATAGGACATAATAGAGTTTAATTGGATAATAGAGGGGTAAACAAAAAAGAACATGACATAAAAATATGACAAAAGAGTAAAATAATGCAGAGTTTGATGTTTCTAGGGTTTAGGGTTAGATAAGAATTAAGGTTAAATTAGATAAATGGAAATATAAAACGACGGGTCGCGATCAATATTGACGAAAAGACTTGAAGAGTGACAGGGCTCTAAGAGGTGAATACCCTCAGGTCCAAGTGATTAAACCTAAACTCGATCCAAATGTTGGAATATATATATATCCCAATAGGTCTAGTGTGTTAATGATAAATGAATAAAGAAACAAAAAAAAATCTATAAAACAAAGAGTCAAAAAGCATAAATATATAGATATTACTTAACACAAATTCTCTAGAAAAAACATCAAGCAAGATAGAATAGAACATATAGATGGATTTAAAAAAACGAGTTGGTATGGAAGAAATATTTATAAAAGTTATGGGTTTTGATGCAAATAAATTAATTGGAAAAAATTTGATGCAAATAAATTATGGAAAAAATGTTTGCACATTAAATTTTTGTAATCGACATTTTGTGCATCAAAAAAATCATTTTTGCATCCAACTTCTTTTTAGTATATGTATCAAAATTCTATTATGCATCAAAATATAACAAGTTGAAAACTATGTACATTTATTTTTTGCATTAAATTTCATTTTTCTTTTGCATTAAGAAATACGTATAAAAACTCAATATAAAAATTAAAAAAAACTTCTTTAACAGCTTTTTTATGCAACAACATTCTCTACTTTGAAAAAAGCCAATTTTTTTAAAAAGTATTAATTTTTTAAAGTCTTTTTACACTTCTTACAAATATTTGTTTTTTTATTTGATATATTTTCATTGATGAATAACATATATAGAATGGTAACACACGAAACATGATAAAACTCTAATAGACCCAAACCCGTTATCAAGCTTGGGCCAGATTAACACGTTTAATAATATCTAGCTATTATTCTTTTATTATAACGAGGTTTGTGAACCCGCGTTACGCGGCGGGTGCTTGCGTACTGTGTTGTTTTACAGTTATTTGATACTTGCCGTGACCCACTGAATAACGACTTGCTATGTATATGCGTGAAAAATAGTTAAGACGGGCTTAGTCAATTTTTGACGAACCAAATAAAAATATGTTAAAGCCTATTTTTTAAAAAAAATAGCCCACACCGCGAGCCCAAGCCCATGTGACCCGCAAGCCCAGGCCCAGGCGGTGAGCCCAAGTGCCCGACAATTGTACTGTTTATATAATTTGCTAAAAGTACATAAGGTTAGTATTGTTTAACAACCCGAATTTAAGATCAATGTTTAGACCGAGCCCTATTTGTATTTTCTAATTTTTGTAGAAATCATTTTTTTTATTCTTTTTGCTCGACTTGATAAAAATCGTCAATTTTAATTATCTGCGCGTTGTGATTTAGATATTTATCCGCTTTAGCGTTTGAGAAATCGACAATTCCATATTTTAGCTTCGAGAGCTTATTTAATTTTCATTTTAATACTTTTTGACTTTTATCTGCGTTTGGCCGAAACCACGTCAAAATAGTATTTTTACAAATTTTAATATTTCAATTAAGTGTTTTAAAACAAATATTGTGGTATAAATGTTTTAGGAAAAAAAATACAAAATAAACATAACATAAAAACCAAACACCCCTTTTCTTTTAATATGCTCCATCAAAACTAGAAACCAAACACACCCTTATATTTTATTTCCTTCTACAAAACCAAAAGCCAAACGCCCCTCTAATTTTATAAAAAGCCCATATATAACCCAAACTCTATTAATAAAAACACATAGTATTAGTTTTATAAAAAAAAGTCGACTCTCCCTTCCTCTCCCTTCTGTGTTCGACGCAGGCCACAACAACACCAACAAATCATCATCAAAACTCTTCCCACTTAATTCCAATCATTTAATCATCACTAATACAATAATCCTCATTATCCTTTTGAAGATCAAACCACATGCAATTGGTTTTTCTTAAGTTTTTGATTTTGAAGATTTTAATTTTTAGGGTTTTAATCAAATTGGTACAATTGAAGCATCAAGGGTTTTTGCAAGTTATTGGATAATAAAAACTAAGGTTTGATCAATGTACATGGGTGTTTGATTT